>VMOF01000379.1:40030165-40311887 GCA_011764245.1 Trialeurodes vaporariorum | reverse complement strand
AAGATCGAACTATTTGGTGTTCGGTGAACACCTTCACATTCGACCTTTTACATGAGTTTAAATGGACACAATACAACGTTGCCTAATTGCGCGCTACGCCACTGAACGATGGTCAAATTGAATGTAGTTTGAGAGCATATTTACGCCCTTTATTTTTGATAGGATCGCAGCATGGACATCAAACATTCAATCCATAAACCGTTCATTTTCAGAAAATACCAATACATAAAACAGACCACAATCACTGTCAGTGAAGTCACGTGCTATTTGTGAACATCGTCTTTCATCATTGAAACCTGTGTTTAAGGTTGAACTATTAAAGAGTGCAGCATACTTTTTGTCTAGTCGATAATTACATGGTTTGAAATCATGAAATGCAACGATGCCAAATTCCACGCGTCGCCACTCACCAGGAGAGCGCAAAGGAAGAAACCCTCAGATGTGAAGCAGATGCTAACGTATCGATCCACTGAATAGACACGAATGGCTGAATTTTCACTTATTTTCGCTTATTTTTTTTCATCAAATGAAATAATTTTAAGTAACTGTATGGAAAACTGGAGATCTGAGGAATGAGACAAAAGTGGAGTTTTTATGATGCTGCTTGTGAAACTACGAAAAAATTGGAAAAATGAAGGAATTGTAACAAGAAAGAATTGAAATTTTCTGTGCTACCTCTTAAGCAAATGATCATATTGTCGTTGTTCAACGGATTATTTCTTTCGTTTTGTTCGTTCGATTCCAACAATCGATTACTGCTCAAGGATTCAAATGGAGAAAAAGCATTGTTGCCAAGTTGCACGAGCTGCCACTGCTACGTCAAGTCATTTCAAAATCACAAAAGCTGGTATCAGCAAAGTAGTGTTTTTCACATTTAGCGTCGAGATTTCTGTTTTAATTACATTAGTTAAAAGCTTCTCCATTGCTTCATGTGGGTCATGTTGGGGCCATTGTTAACTCAAAACTATTCATTGGTAAAGTGCGTGTTTTCGCACTTACGCCATCGATGTAATGAAATGATTTATTTTGTGACATTGGTAGCACAGGAAAAATTCGTTACTGTCTCATCTGCGTCACTGTCATATTTAACATTCTTATCTTCTTATTCTTCTTCTTATTTTAAATTCATTCACAAACTCAATGAATGCGTTTAACAAAATTCAAAGCTGGCAGTCAAACGAGAGAGTGCATTCATTGAGTTTGAAAGTGGATTTTGAGACTTTTTAATGCAAGAAATGTGATTTCACGCGATTTTTTACGAGAATGGACCCTCCATAATAATGCAGTAAAAGTGTGCAAATTAATCGGCATTTTACAAGAAAATCAACCGTAAAAAAGACGAATCTGTTGAAATGGGTCTGTTGCAAACTTTTGCTACAACGATAAAAAGTTATTATTCCAATGTAAAATCGCCTGAAAAGTCCATTGGTGGCATCATTAAGTCATGAAATACAATAATAAACTCACAAGAGGCGTTTATTGAAATCCAAGATGGC
The DNA here is from genome assembly GCA_011764245.1 of Trialeurodes vaporariorum. Classification (NCBI taxonomy): domain Eukaryota; kingdom Metazoa; phylum Arthropoda; class Insecta; order Hemiptera; family Aleyrodidae; genus Trialeurodes; species Trialeurodes vaporariorum. The sequence goes on along the minus strand of VMOF01000379.1, from coordinate 40,310,391 downwards.
GGCAAAATATCGAGGAATCTGAATGTATGCACCGTGATCATCCAAGGATTGCCAACGTTTACAACCTCATTGGAGGTAGAGGTTATGTGTTTGTTTAAGTTGTGATAGGTTGTGACCGATGTTGTGAGGTTGGCTATCCTTGAATGTTCGTGGTGCATGCATACGGATTGCTCGATATTTTGCCGCCATCTTGAATTTCATTAAACGCTTCTTGTGAGTTTATTATCTCATTTCGTGGCTTTCTGATGCCACCATTGGACTTTTCAGGCGATTTTACATTAGATTAAACACTCTCAATCGTTGTAGCAAAATTTTGCAACAGACCCAAGAATTCGGGATGAAATAGTTAAAAAAAGGGGGAGGAACCCGGAACAAATGGTTTCAGAAGCAGTAACGGCTGCAATTTGGCCCTTAGTATGACCAAAAAAGTTTATCAAAAGTTTACCAAAATTTACCTTTGAGATTGCCCCATGAAATTTGTAATTTTTCTGGTTTTTCGGTAGGTATTGTGCAAACTGCCTGCAAATGCGCGTCAAATGTCAAAATTGCATGTTTGAATTTGATTGAGTTGTTGTAGCATGGCTTATTTTTTTTCACAGCTTTGCTTTGCTTTTTCCTCCATTCGAAATAAATGCCGTACCACTTCACTAACCCCGAATATCGGGACCTCCACTACATTTATGGCTTCTGCGATGGCAATGCAGCTGCTGCGGTTCGTGAGTATGGCCGCCGGTTCCCCAATCGCCATCAGCCTCATCGCTCCGTTTTCACCAGAGTTAACCGGCAGATAGGAGAGACTGGGACAGTCACTCCGCCCGCCTCACCACCAGGGCCGATACGGGATGCTGAGGTAGCCGAGGTAATTGAAGAACATTTCAACGAAACACCAAGAACCAGCACTCGGCGGGCCGCACTGGAGCTGGACATCCCTAGGGCATCCATCATCCGAACCCTGAAAACGGCGGCGCTCTACCCCTTCCATTTCACTCCAGTACAAAATTTGCTGCCGTTAGATTTTCATAAAAGATTACAATTCTGTGAATGGTTCATCAACCAAAGAGCAGAAATTCGAGGTAAAATTCTCTGGACGGATGAGTCCACGTTCACGAGGAACGGAATCTTTAATTTTCATAATGAGCACTATTGGGCTGAAGAAAACCCTCATTTAAAGATGGAATCATCATTCCAACACCAGTTTAAGGTCAACGTGTGGGCCGGTATGATCCATGATAAACTGATCGGACCCCATTTTCTACCGCCTATTGTGAATGCAGCAAACTTCCTCCAATTCCTTCAAGATGATCTACCCGGCCTGATGGAGGACGTCCCACTAAATCGCAGAGAAAACAGCTGGTTCCAATTAGATGGGTGCCCGGCCCACTACGCCAATGTAGTCGTTCAATGGTTGGATCAGCACTATCCTGGGCGCTGGATTGGACGTCAACGCGGTAATGATGAGCACAGGATTGTATGGCCACCTCGTTCCCCAGATTTGACACCTCTAGATTTTTATCTATGGGGGACTGTCAAAGAAAAGGTCTACGCAACACGAGTTGACACTCGAGAGGAGTTGATGGAACGAATCTCCACCGTTTTTCAGGAATTGAAAGGTAAACCGCTAGAAATAAAAAGAGCTACTCGTTCCGTGGTCAACCGGTGCAGGAAGTGCCAAGAGGAGAATGGTGGCCACATTGAAAATAAAATGTGAGATTTTTCCATTGCTAGAAATTGCGGCATTATTTGGCCTTTTAGATGCTTTGTCAACCATTCATCTGTAACTCTCACAAGCTCTGCATGCACGCTTTCTCTGATTTCGTTCTTGAATCTTAAAAAACTGCACAATTTCAACGATTCGTTACATTTTTGGTCGGTTTTTGTGAAACTTGTTGTAGGCGCAACACAATGGCGGCTCGTGCTATTTGGCAACAATGTCTTCGCTTCATTTGAAACCATGTTGAAGAATCGATTGATGGTGAAGCGCTGCTTCAATTTCGAATCGATTGTTTTACATACAATCAAATGGAGAAATAACATTGTTGCCAAGTTGCACGAGCCGCCACTGGCGCAACAATCATAACATAACTTATTCATTCGTTTGCTAGTAATGATGCATTTTCCATGACATTTTTTAGTCTCACCCTTCGAAGCTCCATATTAGGATTTTTCACAGCTTTCGATTGAAATATCTTTTTGTTTTTTTTGTTTTGTTTTTGTTTTGTTTTTGTTTTTGTTTTGTTATTGTATCACTTACTAGTATCTATCGTGCTCTTCTTATTTTTTAATTCTAATCTCAATAATAATTCATTTACAACTTTCATAACTTTTTCTTCTTTTAAATTTAACCTTAAATGACCGATTGATATTCGTCTGTAGAGGGGAGGTTATGACATGCCCGACTCTGATGATCTAACGTCACCTAAGTTACGACAATTTCGACGTGTCTACAATCAGCCGTTGTAGTGTAAGTGGTTAGAAAACTTCCCTTGTACAAAAGAAATTCGCAATTTAAGTCCTGTTCGGAAGTTTTTTCCCCCCTCTACTTGTCATATCTTTCGCGTCCTGCAAATCCTTCCATTTGTACCTATAAAAAGTATAAATAAATAAATAAATAAATAAATAAATAAATAAATAAATAAATAAATAAATAAATAAATAAATAAATAAATAAATAGGCCTATACACCTATCACCAATTTTTTTAAAGCAATGGAAGTGTGAGCAAACAATAGAGCCACGAGTTAACTAAAGTGTATTCAAAATTTTCTTGGGGGGGGGGGGGTACTTATTTTCCAGATCCCATTTTTTCCTGAGGAGCATAATTTTGAGACCCCTTGGTCACATTATTTGCCTCACCAGTACTACAGTTCACGAGCCACCACTGCCTCTCACTTCATTTTCCAGTTTTTACATACGTTAATTTGCTACTAATAAATGGGAGGGGTAAAAACACCGTAAGCGACTGGAAGTCTGGGAAATAGACAATTTTAATAAATTTTTTTATGCTGTTGGTTATGAAGGCAAAAAAAAAAATTTGAAGAAAGCTTACTTTGAGAGCAGACCACACTTTGAAAACGAAAGCTGAAACACACCACTCACCTAGAAACAACGTTCGACGATTAATGAAAGTGCAAAAGTTTGAAATGGACCAGATACAAACCAATAAAATGAGGATTGAAACCTGTTCATCATTGCTGCAAGATTTTGAGGGAAAACATTAAAATAATAATGAAAACCAACAGAGAGATGGTGGCTTTACAATACATTTGGCGACTGTGTAGCAGAAATCTGAAGCAAAATACTGATTGTGAGTGTGAGTTACGTGCGTGCTTATGTTTTTGCACAGCAACCCACCTTGGGTCGAACGCGTATTCCAATCGGAATCAATGTTGGTTCCAATTTCTCCTATTAACTGCTGCATTTATTATTGGTACACCGGAACTTTCCTTGAGCCTACAGAGCCGCGGTTTCATGACAAAAGATGGACCGTGGAGCGGATAAAGATGCTGCTCCTTTCAGAATGATCCATTTCTAGTTGGAGCGCGAGAATCTGCAGCATTTCAAGATAACACGAAACACGATAGTGGCGGGCACGCGCACTATGGTCCAGAAGTCCGATTCAGAAAGACATTAGTTTGTATTAAAATCGCCCAATATCTTGAAAACGGCTCATCTGACATCAAAAAAGGTTATCACAAAAAAGTTAAAACGGTTTACGTTCTATCTTTTTGTAATTACCAGTTTTGGTGTCAGATGAGCCGTTTTCAAGATATTGGGCGATTTTAATACAAACTAATGTCTTCCTGAATCGGACTTCTGGACCATAGTGAGGCGACGCGACGGCTCGTGAATTGAAACTTATCATTTTATCTTTCTTTTGAACCTATGAAAAACAATCGATTCTTAACGGATTCAATTCAACATTCATTATTAAAAGAACGATACAATTGCATACGTTCAGACAAGAGAAAAACGATAAAAATCGATTGTTCACGAGCCACCATCGCCACCTAGCTAAGTCCCATGCTATTTTTTTGGGAAAAATTTTGTAACTCGACAAGTTTTTTTTCCTGAGGTTTTTTTGTTTTTTTTTCAAAGACGACTTTAAGGAGTTAGTAACAGAAGAAAGTAACGAAAACATGCCAAAGAATAAATAAATATTGACTTACCACTTGCTCGAGCATTCCTCTGATTTTTCTTGGAGTAGTTCTGCGGAAGTTCAAATTTGATGCAAAGTTGAATTGATTTACGTTCATTTTCACCAACGGAGAAATAGCGATGACTTCAACATTACTCATTTTTTACCTTTCGAAACGGACTATTAGTCCAGAACACTTGTTGAGCTGAAACCCCCCCTCCCCCTCCAAATCATGCTCCATTGATGTTCGTACTTACGCAGTAATAAGCTTAATCCGCCTTGTCATGAGCTGACAGTCATGATTTTCTGAACATTTGGTTACCTTTGTGGTGTGAAACTAGCTCGTGCCATTTGACAACATCGGCTCATGCAAGGGCGCAGTGGGTGGGAAAGGGCGCCTCCCTCCCCGACTCACTGAAAACCGCAATAAGAAAAAGCGAATAAGGCTATCACTAGCCTGCGATGGTCCAACATTGGAACCCTCCACCTCCCCCCCTTTTACCCACAGAATTTTTTGTCAATATGCCCTTTGAATCATCTCCATTTAAATGTGGGTAAAGTAAATGGCTTCTTGGTGAAATAATCTGCCTCCCCCAGAGATCGCTTTTCCACACATGCGGTTTAAAGAAGGGAAATCGAACGCCCGCACGGTAGGTAGGTTGCACGAGCCGCCACTGGACTGGTGTTGTGCCACAGAAAGCCAACGTTATTGCATGCACAAAATCATTAGAAGAAATACAAATGGAAAATTGAACGAATTTATCCCCCCCCCCTTATCAAAGCATAATTTTTCTGCTTCGGCTCGTTTTAAATTAACCGATTCAAAGTAGATTCGGCAACATCGGATTTTCCTCCATTTTAACATTATGTAAAAAAATCGATGTTGTAATCGATTGATGTACAGCCAGAAGGTACATTTTTAATGAAATTAAGAGGCAAAAATCATGTCGGCGCGCTGAAATTATGTGCATTTGCGGTGTTCCGCATTGATAATTTGCAAAATTTATCGAGCAAAGCGATATCAACGACGCGATGCGAAGTGATGAGAGTAATAAAAAGTTTCAGGGTTCGGGCAGGATCGAACCCACACCCAACAAGTGTCGGAGCGCACGGCATCAGCAGCGACGCTAACCAGTCAGCCACAGAGCGGATTCGAGTGACTAGCAGAAATTCACCATACACACCGTTGTAGCAGGGAACTCACTAACTGTCAGCTCATCGCTCAAAATCGCGCACCGACTTTTTTTTTAAAAACCGCTGCTACACCCCTTTCCCGTGCTCGAAATTGATCAAATAATAGCTCAAATGAAAGCTAAGAGTTTGCTCAATCTTATTTTAGTGTTTTCCAGAATTGGTTCGGACCGCAACACACTTTTTTTTTGACGTTTATGCCGCGTACGGTAGTACGGTAATTTTTTGAATCGGCTGTAGGCCCTTTGGAACGCGTTTTTTGGAAAAAAGTCAAAAGACATTTTTTGTAGCTCTCGTTTAGTAGAACGAAATCTGTACTCTACTTTTTCTTATTTTCCCCTCTTCTACTCGGAATAATTTTTTTTAACTTTTGCGTACAATAATTTTCGCGCAACTTTGAGCTTTCATAACTCGAAAACGAAGCATTTCCGGACTATGGTTTATAGGAACTTTTTTGTTCGTATGGACCTCCCGAATGACCCCTTAAATTTATGCCGGAAAAAACTGGACCACCCTGTATATGGCCAACCGTCAGTATCGTATTCCTTTCACGCAAAATGTTATGTCGCAAAGAACTGCGGCTTCGGCTGAAGAATTGCGATGCGCCTTCAATTTCAATACATACACCACGGCCAACAGTTACGTAGGAATAGTTACATACACAAAATGCCGTCCATCCATGACCAATCGTCAATCGTTCAATCCTCCATGCACTGCTGACAGCGAGTGCAGCTGACTGCTCACGCAATCTAAATGCACGCACGCACACGCTTTGTTCAAGCATTGCCTTATTCGTCGATGGCGACAAACCTTAAATGCGCCTTCAACATTTTTTTTCTTTTCTTAAAGTTGTGACAAATCCATTTGAAATTCGTTGCAATAGAAAGAGCAACTGTTTTAGAGTGGCTATCTGGACACAGAAATCGATATATTTGATTATGGAAGGATTTGCACGTTAAAGAAACTGGTACATTACAGAAATATGCAAAAAAAAAAAAATTCACCTGAGGGCCGATCATTTACTTCATCGTTAAACCGATCGTTAAAACTGTCTACGAGTGGTGCTTTTGGTCGCAAATTGTAAAACTTGACTGTTGCTATGGTAACCATCGTTAAGAGTCTCGTTTTATAAAGGCTACTCATGAGTAACCTTTAAAAAACGGACACTATAATGATGGTTACCATAGCAACTGCTAAATTTTACAATATTCGACCAATAGAATCACTCATAGACAGTCTTATCGATCGGTTTAACGATGAAATAAATGATCGGCCCTCTGGATAGTTTTATTAGAATTCTGTGTCCAGATAGCCACTCTTAAACACGTACACTTTTCTTGGAAACCAATTTCCGATACATGATTTATTTACAATTGAAGGGTAGAGTGGATAAAGGGGTTATGTGACTTTTTTTTTGATTTTGAGATAATCGACTTTAAAGTTTAAAGTATGAACGTTTTCGACATTTTAGCTGAACATCGACCGCAACAACTTTGAAAGTAGGGTCATATCCTACATTTTTTGAACCAAGTTGGAAAATTTTGAAAATATCACCATGCATACGATGCACTCATCGATGCTAACTCGATTTTTTCCAAAATGTCACATAACCCCTTTATCCACTCTACCCTTCAATTTTTGATTTAAGATTAAAAAAAAAAGTGAGGCAAACAAACCAATTTCAGATTGCCCACGCTGTCACACTTTGAGATAGGACTTATGACCAGGGCTGCCGTTTTGCGTATAATCAATGCTATTTTTCAATTCACCGATGATTCCACCGGTTGAGAAAAGATTACACAGTTCAGTTCAGCGCATGACTGTAATAAACGATTTTTACGCTTTTAAGACAAAGAAATGTCCGAACATCACCGTTCACCAAGGGTGTTCGGTTTTTTTCGGAACTCATCAGAGACCATATTATTGAATTATTCGCCGTTCAGAAAACGTCAGAGCGTGTCTAATGCATATCTTTCTTTCGTCGAAATATGGAGAGAACTTACTTATCTAGCAGAGCTCATTTTACTTTCCAAGCATTTCTAAAATTACTGAATTTATCCTGAATTGATGTCTAATATGTGAGGTGATATTAAGCTTTTTGTTTTTATTCAAGATTTAACTTGCCAGTATCTTTCAAGTCATCATTTCTGGTCCTGTTTATTAGAGTGCACTGACTCTTCTCATGGAGAAGCTGATCCATACTGGAGTGTTGCCCCTCTCATTGAGCCCCCTTTTCTGTGAAGTGTGTTTTCCCTCTGTTTATCTATATTAATGAGCATTTCTAAAATTTTAACTGTTTCCAACAATTAGCATTTATCGGCTACAGTTTGATTCTAGAAAGCCCTCTATGACCATCTTTGATGCCAGCACTCTTCCTCTGTCCGAACGTGTAAGTGCAGTGTAAGTTCTTTTTATCTATTTCTCCATGATGTAATTTCTTGGCAGTGGATTATGAACAATTACATCAACTCAGACGAATCTAATGTAATGGACTAAGTCCATTCAAGTAGACTTGGTCAAGTCGTGTAGACTTATTGTTAGTAATTTCAGTGGCGTGTCATTAACTGTGCGACTGAAACCTACCATTTGTTTTGCGGCAGGTAAACAAAGGCCTCTTACCACCAAAACAAAGGACAGCTTCCAGCCGCACAGTTGACGACACGCCATTGATTTTTTTGAGCCAGTTGCACACTGTCAATTTCCACTTTTGATTATGAATTCTTACAGAAATGCAGAAAATGTCACAATGATCGCAGATGCATCATGATTTCTTAACAATAGACCAAGATGAAGCCGTTCCTAAATGCTGTTTAAAGACTTTGAATCCTAGCCAAAATCTCAGACCAACTTGCTTACTCACATGACAGCCTGCACTTACAGTAAATGCCAACACCAAGTTGTACGATGCGCAAGACGTGGCACCAACTGTTATATGCTTGTACCACAGATTTAGGTGTGGACAAGAAAGCTGTAAAGCAGTGTCGTACTAAAACTTTGCTCTAAAGATGATCAAAAATCATCCTTCTTGCACCACTCATCTATTATGCCCATAAGTCAATTCGATTCATCCAAGTCCATTGAGCCACTCATTAAGCGAATGATACCACGTGGTTCAGGTGAAGTTCAGGCAGAACTTCGTAACCACTTATTTATCGATTACTTCCGAACAAGAAGGGAAAATTACAGTCAGATTTTCCTTCTTTAGGATCTGAGGTGAGTAAAGCCTCGATATTCCGCTATAGTATTCAACAATTTCATCACAACCGATTAGACCCAAGGATTCATGTTTTTCTCACAACATATTAGAAAAGCCGATTTGATTGGTCCACATCAGGATTTATCGACTGAGGGCCTAAACCGAGTAGAATTAGACAAATCGAGTTGGCTTTCCCCGATAAAATCTAAAGTGTCCAAGTTAACACGATGCCTGGCATCATAAACTGTGCTGTTTTGTGTCTAACACACTTTTTGCAAATTTTCAGCGTTTAAGTTTGAATAGCTTCGTAAGGAAGATTTTTTCATCCTCGCAAAATTATCCGTTTGCGCAAGTAAAACATGTCGGATCATCTTAAGTAGTTTCAATGAAAGGAAGAGTCTCTGCAACCGTTCTATTAGAGCAGGACCATTTCGAGTATCAGGCTCTTACAAATAGCGGTACCTGCTTCTGAAATATCTACATCGAAGCGCATACTTGATCAGGTTCAATTACCTAGTCAAAACTCTGCGCAAAACAACCGCTCACGGCTGTGTGGCGGTGCAATGCAAAAGCAAGCCCCGCAACTTGACACAGACTGATAGTCAAAATATTTTAGTTCTAAACAAATATTTGGTCGTTGTTTCTAAAAGTTAATGAGTAAATCATGAATCCCAGGGTCTAATTAGTTATAATACAACTGCCGACTTCTTTTGTGGAACACCCAGGCGACAAACAAATGTTTGGTACAGACGGTCCCCGAAAGACTTTGGATGGCGAGCGTTTACGTTTGGTTTTAAATGGCTATACATGCTCATCAATCATCTGGGTGCAGGGCCGTCGGTACTGAACATTTATTGGTCCCTTAGATTCTACAGCAGAACAGTGTGATTGTAACTCTCCCTTCTTGTTGGACAGTTGTACTTAGGTACAAATAAATACTTAAAAAAGTTGTTACCGAACTACACCCAAACCTTGTAATAAATTTCACTTCTTGAGTGGCTCAATCAACTTTGGCGAAAGAGATGAGTCGAGTGAGATGGATGCTTTCCGATCGACCTCAAAGGATTATTTCAGTCGACACCATTTTACAGCCTTCTTGTCTATACTTGAATCCTTGGCAACATTAAAATGACTTGTCATGCAAGCAGGTCCAAAATTTTGGCAAGGATTTTTGTCATGAAGCAGCTTTTATCAAATGACCTTGTCTCACTCAAAACCAAAGATATTATAGAAGAAGACTGGCCCCTAGCAGCGAGATTTGAAGCCGGTTACTGTCATAGGCAGGGCTTCTCCGCTAGGGGGTATGAACCAAATTAACATTGCGGCTTATGGAGCCGAGACGTAAAACTGTTTCAAAAGAATGTTAATTACTTTTAGTTTTCAAGAGTACTCAGATATGGTATGCAGCTAATGCCAAAGTTGAAATTGACGAACTTAAACGCAAGTTTTGGTCGATTTATCCGCTAGATATTTACGATAGAAAGTACGGCAGATTGGTTATGGGTGCTAAAGTAAACAATGACCAACCGATTGTTAACTTTGATTATTAAAGAATGAACGCCTTAAATTGATCCAAATTTTCAGTTAAAATGTATGTTATACTACACGATATAACATATGTGAGACTCGACATTATTCGCTAAAATGATTGACTAAAATAGGTTTGAAGAGCAAAGCTCCATAAGAGCTAATGTTAAATTGGTTCATACCCCTGCGCAGGGAAGTGCCCTGCCCATCAGCCCGTGCCAAGACGGGCTTCACTTTTCCTCCGTGCAAAGAAATAGCAGGAGCCAGTTTTCTTCTATAATGTCTTTGGTTAAAACTGAATAAATCTCGATGCATCAGTGTTCAATGTGATTTGCTCGGCATTTATGTAAGAATTATTGATCACTAGTGGAACATTAACAATTGGCGACTAGCCCAAAAGGTGAAATCAATTGGACGGGGCTAAGTCTATTCGACTCGACCAAGTCCTTTGGATTTGATGGAGACCATTTAATTCGTGCAAGTCCAATGGATTGTTTGTAATCAGCTTTCAAGACAGAGATATATGTAAATAAGGACTCACTAGTTTTGACAGCTAGGAAGAGCGGTGACATCACAGATGGTCATAAGAGCTTTCTAGAATCAAACTGAAGCCGATAAAGGCAAACTTTTTGAGACAGTTTAAATTTTGGAACAACTCTTAAATGGATAAACAGTGGAAAAACATAAAACTTCAGACTTCATAGGTTGGGAGCTCAAGAGGCAATACTTCAGTGATTGGAGGTGAAATGTCCTAAGGAGTACCTACTTATTGAAGACTCTTGAAAGAAAAGGCAGTAAACAAATGGCTCTAAATGAGTCAAGGCTTTCACATTTATAATTAGTCCATAACTACACCTGAACTTTGAAGGACTAAATTCTAGGATTAAATACATTTTCGAGGCACTTCTGTTAGAAATCCACTTCGAAATTTGGTTCGCTCGTGGTTTGTTTTTATTGTTTACGATCGAAAGTAAACATACGGCTTTACTTTTTCCAAAAACATTGACTTTCGAACGTTTCATCTCTGTGCTCATCATTCATCAAAACTCCACATTTTGGTGTTTTTCGGACATTTCCCTGTCTTAAAAGGTACCTACTTGTAATAAACTAAAATACTCGCGTCTGTAATCTTTTCTCAACCGGTGGAGTCGTCGATGACTTTAAAAAACTTGCGGATATTTTAATTAATCAACAGAGTTTCAACCGATTAGAAAAGATTACAGATCAGAGTATTTTCGTGCATTACAGTCATACACTGAACTGAATTCTGTAATCTTTTCTCAAACGGTTGAATCATCGGTGTATAGAAAAATAGCATTGATTATACGCAAAACGGCAGCCCTGTTTATGACAAGTATATGACCCCTTTATCGCTATAGCTCGTTGAGAAGTAGTAGCGACGGATTAAAGATTGTCGCGAGATTGCCACGAGCTAAGTTTCGCCTTCAAGGTTCTGGTTCGGCCACTTTTCATACTTCTCACACCTTGCATGCGAGAGGTCATAGTGTGGGTGGGGTGTGAAATCCGTTGCAGATCAGTCCCACACTCACACCCATCACTGAAAATGAGTGAAAATCTCGCGACAATCTTTAATTCGTCGATAGTACCTAACTTGCAAAAGTCTCGGAATCACATCTCGCGCTAGCCTGCGGTGGCAACGCGGCGTTTGCACGGTTAGAAGTCAGAAACCGAAGGAATGGAAATGTAAAATCAATCGACCTCAGTTGATCCTAACATCGCCATTCCCGAAAGTTTTTCCCGTTTTCTCTTTCTCTCTCTCTCTCTCTCTCTCTCTCTCACTCACACTCCCCTTTCTCTCCCTCTCTCGCGCTCTCTTTCGCCTCTCTTTGCACCCCCACCTTGATTTATGTATATCCGTTCCACTCAGGAAATTCTCTATTTTCGAAACCGAATCTCCCTCTCTTCGACGGCCGCGGCACGGCGATAGCGAACGAATCGCGGATCCTTTGAATATCTTAACTCCTTTTATGCTAATGCACAGTAGGCGATGTTTGACTCCCAGATCGCTTTGCTTGCTTGTTTGTTCGGTTTAAGACCCTGTCCTTTCTCTCTCTCTCTCTCTCTCTCTCTCTCTCTCTCTCTCTCTCTCTCTCTTCTCTCTCTCTCTCTCTCCCTCTCTCTATCTACGCTCGCCGCAAAATACGTTTCAAATATCGGCTCCTTATCTGTGTGTTTTTGATGGATTCGCTCAATCGGAGAGAGCGAGCGATTCCGATCCCGCGCTATACAGGGTGAGTTAAAAGTCCGGCGACCCCTTGGATAACTTTTGCACTGTTAAAAATCGGCCGAAAATTCCGGAGTGAAAATCGGAGCGAACATGAAAATGAGTCAGTGGCGTCGCGTGCAATTTGGCAACAATGTATTCTATCCATTTAAACTTAAGTAAAAGATCGAATTCAGGGGGTGCACAGTGAGCAAGGAAAATCTGATATATTTAATGAGTTTAAATGGAGCAGTTGCATTGTTGCCAGATGGCACGCGACGCCACTGAAATGAGGGTACATTTTAATCTCATGCGTAGTAAAATTATGGTGTACCCGGTGTAAAGAGTGAAGAATACTATTTATAGGAGGGTGTGACGTGTGTGCGCGCCTCCTTGGTGGAGTATCATCATTTTTTAACTCCATAAAAGGGCAAATTATGACCACCTCTTTTCTCCTTTCCTCGCTGTTTTTCACTCCGCAAATATCTTACTCCGAAAACTATATATACCGAGAGAAATCATGGCTTTTATGTAACCGAAGTCGGAGTGAACATTTTTAACAGTGTGAACGGCTGCGAATAAAAAACTCAACTGTAGAGTGTAGGGAATACCCTACGAACACTTTCTCACATCATTATTTCTATGGGAGACTCCCAGACCTCCCCCCCCCCTTTATAATTCTGGGGGAGGTCCCCCAGCCCCCCTTTAAAATTCTGGGGTAGACCCCCAGACCCCCTTTAGAATTCTGAGGGAGACCCCCTTTAGAATTTTGGGGGAGACCCCCAGACCCCCCTTTAGAATTCTGGGAGTGACCCCCAGAGCCCCTCAAATTTTAAATTGTGTGTCACCTCTACACATTATTCCGCTTTCAATCCAAAGTGTTTGCAATTTTGTAAAGAAGCTGCAGGACTAGTTGCCTACTTTATTTTTTGAAGGCTGCCTACTTGAGATCCCTAATTTCAATTCTGATGTTGCTTTCAACAAGTGTTTGAGATATTCCGGGATATAGTTTGCTTTTATTCTTTGAGTTACGTTCATTCTATTGTTTCTTAGATTTTTTTTTTTTTTTTTTTTTTTTTTTTTTTTTTTTTTTTTTTTTTTTTTTTTTTTAAATCTACAACTGTTCAAAAGTTATTCAGGTGTCGCACTATGGACCCTAATCAAATCCTAGGTGGTCAAAAATCGATCGGTACAAAGTGGGAAAAAAAAACTATTCTAGCTACTACAGGTGATTTTAAGGGTTTATTTAGCAAGGTATTTACCCCTGGAGTGTCATATATCCACCAGAGAAAATGTCTAAATGGAACCTTAATTACTGAGATATTTCATGTCTTTGTATTTTTGACCACCTAGGACTCGATTTGGATCCATAGTGTGTCGCCGGACTTTTGGATCACCCTGTAAATACATATGTACACGCAGTGCCCAGATCACGACCGAGCGGCGACCCTATCATCCATCTGCCGAGCGAGTCTATCATCTTCGAGAATTTCCACTTTGAATGTATATATACGTATATGTATAACACATAACATACAACGTACAACATATAACGTATAGCATATATCACACCGTCATGCTTCGGGAGCAATCTTGGCCCGATCTGCATCTGAAGATGAGGAGACGGGAAGAGATGTATAAAAGACCTGTTTTATGACAATAAGGTCAGTCACGATGTTTTGGTTTTGAGGCATGAAATATGATTTCTGACGTGAAAAGTTCTGTGAACGTCGGCGGGAGACCGATGCGGATTATTTCAGGGCTTTGTATAATGTATTCAGTTCGAAGCTGCGAGGCGAAAGTCGAGTGCGGTTTCATCTCCACACACCATTATGTCTGAATGGAGGAGCAGAACAGCGCTCGTATCGAAACAGGCCACGTTTTACAGCTTTTGCCGGGATTTTGATTTGACTGCATCTTAGAAGAAACTTTTGGTTTTTAGTGCTTCGGTTACGTTTGAGTACGTATCTGAGAGAAGAGCGTAAGGTGGACGTCCCAATTACCGCGCGCCACCCTTAAGAAAAAATTACCGTAAAGTACCTGTAAAAATGTTAATTATTATCAAAACTAGGATCTGTTTGCACCAGGACCTCTAAAATATATTCCAGTTGTATTAAAAAAAAAGGTTGGAGTAATCAATCAGGAAAAAGTATTATGAATAAAACTCGGAAAAGTGGCTCATGTCCCAATTATCGCCATGCCAAAAGTGGATTTGTCTCAATTGTTGACTTATCAGCTGTCCTCAATATCGCCATACACATTTTCACGGGCTTTTCATTCATACATTGTGTTTATTGTGAGAAAATAATGAAATTATAATTTATCCTTACCCCTTAACGAAGCTACCAAGAAATCGGCACAAACAGGTGGTGCTGGGCAGAAGTCCACTTATGTGATTTTTTAAGAGCATAGTGCTGCTAAATATCAACTTCAAACTTTTTCATCAGCTCAGCCAACTTATGAAAAACACTTATCCCATATTTTCTTAAGTTTCCCTGCTAATGTAGGTTTTTTTAAAGAATAAATGAATAAGGTGGCGGTAATTGGGACAGTGGCATTAGTTGGGACATCTAGCTTAAAAGAGGTAGGAAAAAGAATGTAAGCCTCCAAAACGATTTAATGTGCCCGGGACATTCGTAGTCCACCAGTGTCTAATTTTACTATTTTTTAAAGTTTTAGCATAATTTACCGCCTACAATTTTTTTTTTCATCGCAGCTCAATGTTGCATTTAGAGACGCTGATTTCGAAAATGCTATCAATTTTCATTTATCTATGGCCTAGATTTAACGTAAATTCCACTTGTCGTCTTTTTCACGAAAAATTCGAAATTATGGAAAAAGTGTGAGTTATTGAGTTTTGCGTAAAAACCAAGACCGAGTTCGAAATCAGCGGGTCAAAAAACGTGGGATTGATGGTTACGGAGAGGAGAGAAAAAGGTATCTTATTATATGAGAAAACCTGGTTTTACGTTCATGACGGCCGGACACACTATGTCGTTGAGGCGTAAAAATCAGGAAAATTTACTGGGGGGGGGGAATTGAATACATGCACACTGTTAAAAATAATTCACTCCAAGAAGGACTTAATACGGGAACTAGGCCAAATTTAACACCAGCGTTAGAGTGAACTCAAATATGAACTCGATTTGACGAGTCATGCAACACGCGTTAGATTAGTTTCACTCTAATTGACATAAGTTTGGATTGATTAATAGAAGAAACGTTGGAATCATTTTATGCGAAAATGGGTAATTTGACGCTAGCTAAGAGTTAAAAAGTGATCCATGTTCTCGAATGATTGATTCCAAATTGGACTATCCATAAACCGGGAGTGGTGGTAGGGGGGGGGTGGTGAGTGGAGGGGGCGGGGAGGGATGGGACGGGGGAGGACGGGGGAGGAGGGGCGGGGGAGGGGCGGGGGAGGAGGGTTAGGGAGGGCATGGGGGGCTGTTGGGGTGAGGTGGCGAGGGGAGGGAGGGATGGTGAGGGAGGGGCTGGGGAGGGTAATGGTTGGGTGGGTGCTGCGGGGAGGGAAGGGCGGGCGTGATTGTGTGAAGATGGGTGAAAAACGGGAGGGGAGGGGAGAGGAACAATATTAGGGATTGATAAAGCCTACAAAAATATAGTGTTGTGTCTACGGGGTCCACTGACCAATTGTCCGGCCTACACCGATTACAAATTTTTACTGTCACCGCCGGGATTCGAACGCGCAACCTACCTATTCCTAGCCTAACATCCTATCCGATACACTAACCTATCAGTTGACATAACGCGACGAAATTACGGTAATTAAGTTTGCAGACGGTATAGAAACGAACTCCAAGAACTTTAAAATGACTCTATGACAAGAGTTCATTCACTCGAGCATCAGATTTAACTGAATCTAAGTCTTTTGCTGATTTAACTCTAAGTTCAGTTCCTTAAACTTCTTTTTCAAGTGAAGTAATTCTTGTGAGTGTGTTTTGACTCCGTTTCTGTGTGATATAAAAATTAACCTGACGTGAGTTCATTTACCAGAGCGCAAGATTCAATTGAATCAAAGCCTCGCTGATTTGACGACAAGTTTAGTTCCTTTCAGTCTCTTTTGTAGATGGATTGACTCTTTATGTGTAGTCATTTTTGGGGTGGAAAAAAAACAAACTATTCTAAGTTTTTTGTCCTTTCACTAAGCATGGAGTCAATTCAATTCTCAGACATTATTTAACTCGATAAAGATCAATATGTCTAATGTTTGGGTAAATGCAACTGTCAATAATGTAATTTTTTAATCCATTTTAACTAAAATGAACCGTAATTCCTCGAATGATTCCAAAAAGGAGTTACCGACTCCAATTTAGGGTGCATTTGGATCCGAAAAAAATGACTCCAAGTCACAAAAAGTCACTCCAGTGTTACTTTTTTTTACAGTGCAACCTAGTTTAAAATTGAATAGTAAAAAATAAAAAATCGAAGATTAGAAATAAAACGATAAAACTGAAAACATTGTAAAATTGGTAATTTATAGCCGAAAAGGTCTGCTTTCTTCCTCTAGTATGGGCAGTGTGCATCGGGGCCAGGTGTGTGGGGTATTCAATGGAGGTAGGTTACTCGAAAGTATGGTCAAAAGAGGGCATCTAATAATAAAATTCTCAATAACAACAATTCTGTCAAGAACTATCCCACATTATCGATTTTTGCGTTATTTCAAGGAGACTTTCCAATTCCATGGTAACCTAGTAGCCGAAAATCCGAAACTATTTTCGATTTTTTAGGCGTATTTTCTTGATACGATCATATGTAATATTTTCTAAGTTATACCCTTCCCCTTTACAATGCCTAATAAATGCAATATTTTGATCCATGTGCGGCGTTTCAATTTCTTCGAATCGACGCAAGCGACCATTCGACACGGCTCGACCAGTGCCTAAGTATAGGATTGCAGGAGCTAAATATTAATTTCAGTAAGAGAAAAATATTACAAGGATAAAAATCAACATGAAAGTCAAACAACAACCGGTTGATTGTCGGGCAAGCGTGGAATTGAGGTAATGAGCAACGATTGGAAAAGAAAATTGAATTGAAATCGGTGTAATCGTGACTGGTCATTTGGATTTGAGTAAGTACAGGAAGCTTGCGAGTGGCGGAGCTGGGAATTGAGCGCCTTAGTGGTGCATGATCGAATCAATCGAATTCGACAATAAAACCACGAAATGGAGCCAAAACAACGTCGCCAGATGCACGGATTTAGGCCTTATTTATAATCCATAAGACTTAGTGTAAAAAATACAGCTTTAAAGTAGGACCGATCCGAAAATGTAGAAATCCAACTCTCTGACAAACTAATATGAAACACGGAAAAAAAGACTGGTAGAATCTACCAGCTATGCGCTGATTTTTGGGGTCAGCAATCAAGTAGATGGTAAATGAAAATTATGGCGTACATTATGGTAAATTAAGTTAACTTGTACATTATGGTAAATTAAGTTAACTTGTTTGGGACCAGAGATTACTAAGCCAAAGAGATATGGCAAGTCCTATCCCCCCCATGTTAGAAAACCGTTAATCGACGTTTCGTAAAAAAGCACCTTCAATAGGTCGTGATACAATACGGCGTACCACCTAGTGGACCATTTTTCGTAAGCATTGCTATTACTGTTGATACTGGAAATGAGGTTAAAATAGGATATAGTTAGTAAATTTAGTTAAATTAATATGATTATCTTCAATAAGTACCCAGAATAACCTCTAATGTTAGAAGCCTAACGGATGGAACTTGAATAATATCAAGGCACACATTTTTCTGAATTTTTTTACTTTACAAACAGTATGGGAAATGTCAAGGGGAAAAAACTAACCACTAAAAGAATCACTAAAACTTTGATCAAAAGCCATTTACTGGCAGCCGGACGCACTTCGGTTACTTTCAGAAGGTCGCAGAAAATCGCCTTTGTTTTTGTCAATTTGTTTACTTACAAGAATATGGTCCACCAGATCGTATGCCAGTTTGCATACTTCGTAGGAGTCGATTAACAGTTTTGCCGTATCTCGTTGGCTTAGTAATCTCTGATTGGTACGTTTAACCATCTTTTAGTGAACCATACTAGGTGATTCCAAAATCAACTATGCAGATGGTAAATTCTAACACTTATTTTTCTCCGTGTAATTTAACTAAACTCTCACAGTTATAAAAATGAATGGAACTATAAATATAAGCGATGTCAGTGATTGCTGCTTGCTTAAAGCTTCCCCAGTGGCGTCGCGTGAAATTTGGCAACGAAGTGATTAATCCATTCAAACTGACTTAAAATATCGATTTAAGGAGTGCGCTGCATCCTAAAATTCGGTATTTTTCATGCGTTTAAACTTTAAATGGACTAAATACTACATAGACGGATTTGCACGGGATGCCACAGCTTTGTATTTCAAATTTGGCAACGCTGGAACCAAAGGAGCCCGACCGCAAGACGCCACTCTCTAGTTTTGTGTGTATATATAGTCACTACCATCTAAGATACGCATCGATATATTGCTCCGTTTTGCAAGATACGAGGATAATTCAATTTTCAATGACTCCCGAGAGACAGACATTGGGGGAGAAGAGGTCCAACCGCAACGACGACAGTGAATTCTGAGCTATCCACATCAGTGGTGGCCAGTGGCGCAGCGTGCAACTTAGCAACATTGTATTAGTCCATTTCAACCCATGCAAAAGGTCGAATGCGAAGGTGTTCACCGAACACCCAGTAGTTCGATCATTTTAATGGATTTAAATGGACACATTACAACGTTGCCAAATTGCACGCTACGCCACTGGTGGTGGCTCGTGAAATTTAGCAACAACGGGTGTTCTCCATTTAAACCAATGTAAAACTATCGATTCCGAGTGAAACGACGCACAATGGATGGAAACCTAGATTTTTCCCAAAATTCAAGATGCAGCAGTGTTTTTTTTTTTGTTTTTTTTTTTTTTTTTTCTTCTTCAAGATAAGATTTAAGCGTAGTTAAGCTTTAACGGTTTCTGAGAAAAACGGGTATTTGTAAGGAAAACCCAAATTTTCAGGATACCCACCCTCAAGAAGTAAGTCACATTTTGTTTACAAATTCATATCCATGTTTGATCCTCTTAACCCTGCGCCACCGATAAACCGATAGTGTAATCCAAAAACCGGCACTGATTAGCATTTGCAAAAGTTTGCAAGAGCCCCATTTGTCAACAATAAAATGTTTTTTTTTTTAAACAGATAATAAACAACTTTTACGTCCGAAAAAAATCCATGCTTCGGTTTTATTTATACTGTGCGGCAGTGGGTGAGGCTTCTCCGGGCCCTGCTCCAGTCTCACACTCATACGGAACTCAAAACGAAATAAGCGTCGACTGCGATACGCAAGAGAATTGGAAAGTAAATTGCAATAAATTCAGATCAAACATACATCGAAACATAACAAGCAAACAAACATCGAAATAACAAGGAGCACGAAGGAGATGATGATCGCTGATGGTTTATTGGTTACAGGTTAGATTGAATGTAACAGACCAGATCGCGATTGACGCCTGACTCCCGGCATGCACCCGGTTGGTTGTGGGCTACTTGATGAGGCTGGAAGCGTCATCGCGTCGCGCCGGAGCGGCTACTGGTGTATACAGAAACCGCAAATTTGTTTACGCTCATCCGGGACACGCATCCTCACCGTACGCCTTCATCACACAATGGGCAAAAGTGACAGATCCTGAGGCCAAAAAAAAAAACACCAAATATCTGGAAAACTACTCACCATACATTATATCCGTTACATTTTTCTCCATTTGTGGTACTGCCATAGTAATAAATCGTTGTTTTTCGGGTTTTGTGGTAGTGTTTTTGTTGGAAGAAATCGTTTTTTTGGATCATTAATTTGAGTGTATAATTCTGGGGGATGTTTTTGGTTCATGTTCTCCTTCGGTTGAATGTAGCTTGTGTTTTACGTGTTTTACGAGCTATTTACTTTCTTATACGGGTTTTTGCATTTGAATGACAAGGATGAAAGCGTGGTATAATTTTTCGTTCGTTGTCTCGCAGGCACTGTTGCCTAGGTACTTTGTACATTTAATTTGTTTTTTTGTCAGCTATGGTCTTATTCAGTTTTATTTCTGAATATTTGCATTTTAAAGATTACACATTTCTCTGTTGGCATATCATCTTTTAAGTATTTCATTTGGGTGTTATTTGGATGTTGAGCAGCTGATACGGAAAATAATTGAATAATTCAACGGATAATATAACCTATTTATTTGCATTTGTGAAAAACTAATTTAACCCCAGTAAACATTTTTTATCTAATGAGGAGCCATGTATGATCCAGCGTAGATGCGTTAGATCATCGCTGGATCATCCTATTAAGATCTGAAACTGGTATAAGTGTCGTCCAGCAGACATCCATGCCAGCTCCGAGAAACCGATCCTTAAGAGATCCATGGGTTATTCATGAAGGTGGTTTGACTGAGCAGGAATTAATTCCGAAGGATATCCAGTGGATATCTACTGAACCTGTTTCTCGGAGCTGGCATGGATGTCTGCTGGACGACACTTATACCAGTTTCAGATCTTACTAGGATGATCGACGCTGGATCATACACGGAGCTATATAGTGACAAAAAAGCACCCTAGTGCGCTCTGGATGAGAAAAATAGAAGTAGCTTCGTAATTTAGCTGTAGGCTATCCCTCTACAGTCTGTCAGACATATTTAGTTTACATACACTTAGAAACACATTAGAGACACATGGTATATTTTTACAAGTTAATTTACAAGGATGAAAGTGCAGTACTTACAGATGTCCTGTGCTAGGAATTGAACCTAGGTCGTCGGGGTGATAATCAGATGCCTTACCGATTGCTCCAACGCGAGAGATATTATTTTAATAAGATTATAATGCATTTAAAGACTCGTTGGTCCAACCTTTTTCTTGGATCAATGTTAGATCACATTTCAACCATTCTATTTCTAGGTTGAAATTTAGATGTGTATTGGATATTAGACGGACTTATTTCTTGGATGGAATTTAGACAGCCATTAGATATCAAACGGACTTGTTTCTTGGATGGTATTTAGACAGCCATTAGATATCAAACGGTACTGTTTCTTGGATGGCATTCAGATAGCTATTAGATATCAGACGGCATTGTTACTCGGATGTCATTTAAATGGCTATTAGATATCAGACGAGATTGGTTTCTCGGATGAAATTTAGATGCCTATTAGATATCAGACTGGACTTATTTCTAGAATGAAATTCAGACGGCATAAGGGTGATTTCACGGTAACAAGACTTTTTGAGTTTTAAAACAATTCAAGAATGATCAAATGCCGTCCATAGTCAAAGTTCACTCTTACTGCGTCATTTTTAAATATATTCACAGAAATTGCACACAAAATAAATCTTCTTTTTCAGTCCTCTTACTGATTTATATGTCATCCTTATGGTTTCGCTTATTGGCATAGTGACATTGTAATGAGATAACGTTCACAATTATCTTACTGATGGAAAACAGTAATTAATTATTTACTGCATGTTACTGTACGGGAATATCAAATACCTAGTGTGTCAAAAACCCCATGGACATAAAATGTTGGGTTTAAGATCGTCTTATTCTAGATATCTCGTGATTATAACTTTACTTTTACTTCCGGAGGTGACACAAATAGTCAAGTCGATATCCATCTGATAACATAGAATTAATGCTTTCAATCTGTGTTTTCGAGAATATCCAGTAGTTATCGAGGAAAGGTCTAGATAAAGTATATTAATAACGGTTATCTAGTGGATATCTAAAAAATCATTGAAAGTTCGCCAATGTCGATAGTGAAGAGTATAGTTATCGTATAGATGTCTCGGATATCACTCTCTATTCAAGTTTGTACCCGAAGTTTATAGAATAACTAATTGTGGTCCTCGGGATATCTAAATTACTAGCACTACTGGAGTATCTCCTCAAGATGTCTAGGAGATCTTCTCATTGAAGTTAATTTTAATAAAACACGTTGAAGAATCGCCTGGATATCCAATAGATCACTCGTCCTACAAGGACTTTGTGAATAATCTGTTGGATATCCATGAGGTATCCCACGTTCAAGCTATGTTACTCCTTCATCCATTGGAGATCTAATGGTTGTGACATTTTCTTTGCTTTCTTTGGATCTCTCATGGTTGTTCTTTGGACAAGAGTTCGGAAACACGATAATTCTTAGTCCACCATAAGATTACCATTAGATATCTTTATTTTTACTTTAATGTTTGTAGATCTAATGTACATCCACTAGATGTCCCAAAAGTATTGGTGATCTAAAGGATGTACACTGGATATCAAAAAAGGATGATCCATGATTTGATATGTATTAGATGATCCAGCGCTAAAAAAATGTTTATTGGGACCTAACTGCTTTTGTTCCGTTTTCTTTTCTAGGACGTTATAGGATATCAGAATCTCATCATCATTTAAATGTTAGATAAGTAATGAGAAAGAAAACTAGAATAAGTAAGGAATGAATAATTCGAAGTAAATATATAACCTGTATTTCAATTTGTAAGACAATATTTAACCTAGTATAGAATCTACTTTGTCTTCCCTGCCTGCCGGGAGGCATTTTTTTCTTCTTTGCACCACTGAGAGAAATCACTTCTTTGAAAACAAGGGAATCCGTTTACTTGAGACAGTTTTCCTTGCGCGAAATAGAGTTCTAATTGCATGAAGGAGAATCACTGTCACAAAGAGGAATCTTTTACTTGAAGCAGCAGACATTTTCCTTGTTAAAGGAATTCCCCCTTAGTCAATATGTCACTGTGCAGTTTCTTTAACACGAACGAAATACACCTTGGATTAAAACGCTCTAAAGGAGGCAGCGCTGTGCTTAGGGGAACTGGCTCCCGATCAAGTTTGATGAAATTGAAGTATGTTGTGTAAAAGTTTCTCCTAAGAATTAAAAAAGCTCTCGCGGGTGGAAAGAATGTTTATGACATGATTCCAGGATGTCCGCATCTGAAGTTGGGAGCTACACTGGCGGATCCAGGAATCTATCCTTCTCTCTCTTTCCTCATTAGATGCGTGTGTTAGAAAAAGACACATTAGGGGCAGTCACGTGATTTTCGCTCCCTCTTCTATCCTTTGCTAACACATGCATTCTAATGGGAGAAGAGAGAGAAGGACAATAACTTGGATCCGCTCTTGGGGAACTATTCGTTCGCTTCGTATTTCGTATACGTAAACTGTACGAGTTAGACTGCTCGCAAGCATTTAGAACAGTGGCGGAGCGTGCAATTTGGCAACATTGCACTGTGTCCATTTAAACCCACGTAAAAGGTCGAATGCCAAGGTGTTCACCGAACACCCAATAGTTTTCGATATTTTTCGTGGGTTTGAATGGACGAGCTGTGTTGCCAAATTGCACGCTACGCCACTGATTTAGAATATCATGTTATTGGGTTCTGACGAAAAGGCAGCGGTGCTTGCTTCCAAACCCTGGTAGAAATGACTCATGAGAAATCATGACCAAATTTGCATGGGAAATCATGAGTTTCTCATGTGAACCCATGAAAAATATCGTGATTTCCTGGTATATATCTAAGAATATTTTCATGATTTCTCATGGAGCCCATGAGGAATCCAAGGAAAAATCACGGGACCCCATAAGAAATCACGGGAAATCATGGGTTTTACATGGGTTACTATGAGGATCCCATGGAGAGTCGTGATTTCCCATGTATTCACATGAATTTCTAATGGGAACTCATGATTTCCCATGCAAATTTGGACTTTTTCCAAGGGGCCATTTCTACCAGGAAATGCATACGAAATGCATCTCACCGATGTATTTTAATGCATTTGGGAAGCATACATCACTACTTACTTGTCAAAATCCATCAACTTAGAACTTAAAATGCTAGAGCTCTATACAACATACTGACATTAATCATAGACAAAGATAAGTCGGATAGTGGATTTCAATTCCTAATTATTCCTCGATAAATCACTTCTATTTAGATATAATGATGAACTTCTTGTGAAATATACTGAATGGTAGTCCTTAACTGGTGACAGACTGAGTCGGTAGTCTTTGGCTGGAAACACTCCTTGCAATCTTTTCAGATATATTTTGCTCGTTTCCATTAACTTGTCGATTTGTCAGCTTTTCACGGTCCTCTTGTACCATTAGATTTAAAATGAAAATGGAGCTGTTTAGAGCAGGTTGAGTCCACAAAGTACGCTGAAAAACGAATTTAAGCAAGTGACAAATAAAAAAACACGATCAACTAACTTATTAAGACAGAGATAGAGAGACTGAATAGATAGAGCGGAATAAAAAATAATAAAACGGGAAGAAGGCGGAAGCAGTTTTTATTGGATTATTCATTCGCAACTTTCCCCCATTTTCCTCCTCAATCTCTCTCCCTCTTTGCAAAGGAATTATTTTTCCTCTCTACTCTTTTTTTTATTTTTATTTTTCCTTTTTTTTCCTATCCTCGTTTCTCTGCCAACTGCGTTCGGATCCGCTCTCTCAAAGCACCATTTAATCCGAAACGTAAATGCTGAAGCGCGGATGTGAATTTCGCCTCGCTCGAGATGAATGAGGAACGTTGCCACGTTGCCAAATCAACGCATCAAATCTAATGAGAATTCGACAAGTTTTCAGTGGTCCCTCTGCCTTATCTAATGGGTCGTAAGAGATTTTGTAGAATGATTTTTTTTTCCAGTCTAATTATTTTCAAAATTGTAGATTTGGTTTTATTTTTTTAAATGGTCCTTTTTGGTTTCCGTTATAGTTTTTTTTTCAGTCTAATTTTCAAAATTGTAGATTCGGTTTCACTTTTTAAATGGTGTCCTTTAAGGTTTCCGTTATTTTTTTTTCTTCCCCAGTCTAATTTACAAAATTGTAGATTCGGTTTCATTTTTTAAATGGTCCTTTTAGGTTTCCGTTAGTTTTTTTTTTTTTTCAGTCTAATTTTCAAAGTTGTAGATTTGGTTTCATTTTTTAAATGGTCCTTCTAGGTTTACGCTAGTTTATTTATTTATTTTTTAATTTTTTTTTTTTTTTCAGTCTAATTTTCAAAATCGTAGACTCGGTTCCATTTTTTAAATGGTCCTTTTAGGTTTTCGCTAATTTATTTATTTACTTTTTAATTTCTTTTTTTTTCAGTTTAATTTTCAAAGTCGTAGATTCGGTTCCATTTTTCAAATGGTCCTTTTAGGTTTCCGTTAATTATTTTTTTTTTTTTTTTTTTTACATTCAATAGCAAAAAATGTACATCGTAAATTTTTATCATCACCAAAAACATACTTCATTTTAATTCATTTTCCATTGCAACCAACTATTCTTAACTTCCAGAGTGCAAAAACCACTTAAATTTGACTCTGAGAACGAAACTTTCTCTCCTGTCGAACGTTCGTAACATAAAGTAACTGAGAGAAAAACATTTTGCACAAAATATAGAAATTTAGAAAAATGGAAGAAACTTGGTTCCGATGACCGTCCGCTTTCATCTTTTTTTTGGGTCACAATTATTCTAACTGCCAAAAAGACATAAAGGGTTAGAACATCAGCTGACGAAAATTGCCCATCAATGTCGGCACTAACAGCTATAGTCTTATATCTTAATTAGTTTATAATTACGAATCATTTACTGGGGGTGAAAAAAAAATGAAAGTTTATTCCAAATATAAATTTATTTTTACATCCCTTATTTCGGTGTCCCAGGCAATTTTGAGAAATAAAGTGGGTGGGACGTACTTTCTTCAATAAATAAAAGAGGGGCCGATTTTTTTTTTTTTTTTTCGTATAGGACATACACAAAAGAGCTTCGACATTAAGGTTGGAAAATTTCAGGGGGAAAAAATTCAAGTAGCTGGTTACTGACCCATACCACTCACGTGGTCGATAGTGACCCAATTGTGGAGTTTACTTTGGGGTATATTTCGATCCCTTCCGGCCAAAACCATTTCGAAATGTTTTTGCGCCTTTCATCAGGGTGGATAAAAAAATGTCTAGTTTTTTTCTCTTTAGTTTTATTATTGTATCTGTAAGATACAGTACTCTTTTTTTCCTTAATTTACTTTTTTAAGTTTCCTCCGGACAGTCAATCTGCGCCCGTAGGGTGTTCATTTCGCACTTAAAGAAAACAAACCATTTCACATATGCTTGCGGGGGCAACCTAGGCTCTCAAAAAGAACCCCTCTTTTTGAAAGGAGCCCAAATAAAAATTTAAACTTAAATTAAAATTTCAAACATTTCTGGCCATATACATGTACATAGATGAGTTTCAAAGGGAGAAAGATTGTGAGCAATGTGTAAATTTGGACCAAAGAAATGGAAAAAAAATATTCTGAAACCATCTGACAATGCGGACAGAACACAAAGCATTAGAAGCTTTAACCGGAATAATGCGATGGAAAATACATTTATTTGCGTTTATGGAATTTCGAATGATTTTTATCCGCCTCGCCCCCCTCCCCCCCCCCCCCGCACTGCGCCTCGAGCGATTCTCGCGACTGGAGGACGTCGCCCGTGAATAAATCAATTTGCTCCAATAAATCTCTCTTAAAAGAGCCGAGAGAGATGGAGAGAGTGTGTGTGAGAGAGAGAGAGAGAGAGAGAGGGAGAGGAAACTCTTTCATTTCCATGGTGCTTGAAATCTTGAGCGCAATTTTACACTGTGTTTCGATAAAAGCCTGCAACCAGTGAGAAGGAGGTCTCGATGAGATGAAACTGAGGTAGAGTGTCTGATGGTATGATTGTACATCGATTTTGTGATGCTAGATACGCTGTAAAGCACAAAAATACTCTATAACCTGTAATTTTTTTTTTCAACCATAGCGGCGGCTCGTAAACCATAGTTCGTCCTTTCTTTCTCTCCCTTTCATTTTGTCATTAGGGCCCTAGTTGGAGAAAGAGAAGTCATGAACTTAAAAAACAAAAAATGGGCTTTTGGGACTTTGGTGACTCTGATGCCATCGATGTTCGAAAAAACACCCAACATTTGTTTTCAGTGGTTGGCAGGGTCAACTCGATCTTAAGAACTCGAGGATCGGATAGTCGCGAAAATACACTTGTGTCGTGGTCGTGGTGTCAGAGTTGTATTTTGTATAAGTATATTCAAACTAGAGCAAAAGCTCGAATCTGAGGGTTTTGCGGCGCATGCACCAACTCGTTCGATATATTTCAAGGGTTTGAACGGGCAAAGCTCAAGTGTGAATACACGTCTAGCTAACTAGCTTTGCTCAGTAGTAGTTACTTGTGGGGGGATGTTCCAAAAGATTTGCTCTAAACACTGGATAAAATTGATTTCGGGGGAAAGGAATTTCGACTGACAACTTTTCAGCTACTAAGCGTTGTATATTATACATATAAAATACCCAAAAATATTCATTACCTAATAAATACGTAAAAAATCGGAATCTTGAAGGGAACTTTCATAACTATATATATAGGGGTGAAAGCAGTAGCGTAGCGTGCAATTTGGCAACGTTACAGTTCGTCTATTTAAAATCATGAAAAGATCGAACAATGGGTCTGTTGCAAACTTTTGCTACAACGATAAAGAGTGTTTCATCGTATATGTAAAATCTCCCGAAAAGTCCATTGGTTGCATCAGAAAGTCATGAAATGCGATAATAAACTCACGAGAGAAGTTTAATGCAATCCAAGATGGTGGTAAAATATCGAGCAATCTGTATGCATACACCTTTAACATCCAAGGATTGCCAACGTTGATAACCTCACAGCTTCACAGGTTATGGGTTTATTTACATTGTGATTTGGTGTGATCAATATTGTGAGGTTGGCTATCCTTGGATGTTCGTGGTGCATGCATACAAGTTTCTCGATATTTTACCACCATCTTGGATTCCATTAAACGTCTCTCGTGAGTTTCATACAGCATTTGATGACGTTCTGATGCCACCAATGGACTTTTCACGCGATTTTACATGAGATTGAACTCTCTATAGCGCTGTAACAAAAGGTTGCAACAGACCCATTGGGTGTTCGGTGCAGAACACCTTGGCATTCGACCTTTTACATGGGTTTAAATGGACACAATACAACGTTGCCAAATTGCACGCTACGCCACTGGATGAAAGACCAGAAAAAGAGAGGATCAGATTTTGACACCCCCCCCCCCCCCCCCCCCCCAAAGAGAGTGATGATATGACGCTCCTTACACTTTGCTCAACTTTGTTCAGCCCGAGGAGTATTTCAGGTGTGCAATACATGACGTAATAAGTAATGTCAATGTATTCATGCATGTTTCGTATTGCATCACTGAATAACCTCCTGTCCCGACTCCTGTTTACATTGGCAGCAAAATAAGGGCGCCCTCGGAAAAAAGAAAAGAAGCACGTGGACAGAAGTTAGCCACGGGGTGAAGAGCGAGGGAGGGAGGACAATGGGAGGGAGGGGAGGCAGGAGGAGGGTCATAATGAAGGTAAGAGTCTATAATCACGGATTGAGTTTATACCGTAGAAAAAAGGATCGACGATTGCTGCATGTAATATTGTAACATTGTCAGATCATTATTCCCTTTCAGGAAGTCATTTTTCAAAAAGGGAAGAGAGAGAGAGAGAGAGAGAGAGAGAGAGAGGGAGGGAGAGAGAGAGAGAGAGAGGAGGGGACGTTGGAATCAAGCAAAACGATTTTAATTGATTTCTCATCAAAACGCGAAGAACTTTCCCGAGCGGCGAGGAAATTAATAGAGAGAACTTTAACAAAGGAAAGCAAGCGTGATATAATGATAGAAAAAAGTCATAATCAACAATAACATTCGAGTCAATAAATAATTACCGAGCATGAAAGCTACGGGGAGCAAAAAATGGTGAGGAGAGAAAAAAAAACAGGTGAAGGAGAAAGGGGGGGAGGAAAAGAGGGAAAAGGAGGGAGGAATAGCAGTGAAGAAGCTGTTGTTGTTAACTAACTAAATAATAATAAGTAGAGCTGAATTACAATCCAGACCAGAGCGGGGAGAAAGGGAAAGAAAGAAAGGAGAGCGTTCGAGTTCGAATGACTGATGATTGAAAATTTCCCCCCTTTTTTTATTCAAACTTATCGCGTACGGTATAATGGTATCAAATTAAATTACTCAAAACCTGGATAATAGCCGCTTATTTTCCTGTCCATTTTAAATAACGTGGCTTTATCAGTTGGTCGATGGATTAGGCAAAAAGGACTTTCCCGTTTCCTTAACTCTCGTTTTTTTTTTCTTTTTTTCTTCTTTTTTTCACTATCCTTCGCCTTTCTCATTTTTCTTTTCAATGGATTTCCTCTGCCTTTTTTTTGTTTACTTTTTCTTTTCATTCAATTTCCTCCGCCTTTTCTGACTGTTTCTCTCTCCTGATTCTTGCGCCTTCTGCCATTCGCTAAACGTTCTTTTTTTTAACACCTAATAGTTCTGCTAATCAATTGTATTTTTGTGACCTCGAAAGATGAAAAGACCTCTTGGCTTAACCATGAACAATTTAACTTTATTTGTTCGCTACGACGCGATGGTCGATGATCGTTGATTAATTGCAACGATGCATTTTGTTAGTTTGTCATACCGATGCAAAATATTGAATGGGGTTGTTGCACACTTTTGCTCGAAGCGATTTAGTAGTCGATTCTGGTGTAAAATCTCCAAAAATAACGATGACAGCACTAAATACTTCCGAAATCCACTTCTAACCTCCATAAACGCTTTTATTTGAGCAAACGTAATGGTGGCTTAGGGCAGTAATAATGGGAGATTCCCATCTAAAAATACTGTAACTCTATCAAAAAGTGACCAATAAGAGACTTTCATTTGACACCAGTGTTACTAGATGTCGCAGTACCATTCATCGGATGTGGATCACTACTCTAATTACAAATTACTCTGTGAATCATCCTTGTCAGTATAGAGAGAGAAGCGAAATTAAGATAAAAGTCTATAGATAATAAGATAAAAGTGTCCGGTGCATACCCTCGAATTAGATCGTTTGCATGGGTTTAAGGGGAGAAGTAGGTCTGAAATGAATTTTTTTTTTTTTTTTTTTTTTTTTTTTTTTTTTTTTTTTTTTTTTTAAACTTCATATGAAAGAGGACGTTCTCAGCTTTAAAGTGATAAAGTACATTGTACAGTTTAGAAAAAAATTCAATTTTCATGAATTTATGAAATGGAGGAGTCCTTATCAGGTAAGCTAATTTTTCTTTTTCTTTTTGCGATACTGAAAAATGTGGTTTTTTTACCTTTCGGTGCATTTTTCTCAGGAACTAGTAATGCTATTTTCATAATTTTTTTAAACATTTTCCTCACAACAAGCTCTATAAGCAGGACTAGGATATTTTGAGTATCTCTTTTACTTTTTTTTTATAGACATTCAAAGCTCAAAAAAAAGGTGAAAAAATCAACCAAACTTTCAACTTTGAAAAAAAAAAGTTTTCAATGAATTTTAAAAATCCTAGTCCTGCTTATAGCCAACACTCATACACAACTTCATGCAAAATTGCAGCCTTGTAGGTCAAATAGTTCCTGAGAAAAATGCACCAGAAGGGAAGCATATGTAACATGGTTTAACATATGACCTCCTTCTCCCCTTAAATAAATGGATAAAACTCAACATTGCCAAATTGCATGCTCTACGCCGATGGTATAATCAGCAGCGTACGACGATCAAAATGAAGTTAAAAATGGAGGTCATAAATTTCACTAGATCGAATTCCCCGGCGTGGCGGCGTCAGGAGCGAAAGTCCTGTTACCGTGGAATAGCCCTTAAATGATATGATCGATCCTATTTATTAGTCTCGGAAAGGTTTCCACATGCAGAAATAAACAATTAATTCTCACCGTATACATATACACATGTACATTTCTGATTCAATAATTGTCATTCCGTCAGTATCCGATACACTGCGCTCATACGAAGGGGTCAACAGTAAATTGATATTTTTGAATGAGGTGCGAAATATGGTATGGAATATGGTACAGACTGATTCACTGACTGGGCCAATTATAAAGAGTGAGAGAAAGTACAAATGGCACATTACGTATATAGGCAAATGACATACGCATAAAAATGAGAGCCGTAGATTTGATTAAGAAATGCGCGAGCCGATAGCTGTTACAACTCGAGTTTAATAACTGCAGTTACGCACAGTGGTCAAAACTCGAACCATGATCAAGCACCGTTTAGTTCCATGGCGGCAATCATTGGCGGTGGATTTTCAAATATTTTCTGTTCACACCTCTTTTCATAGATCACATGGCAATGGCACAATAACACACAGGAGCTCCAAGGATGATGACTTGAGTTGGAATCATACGTGGAACTCCTGAGTATATTATATTGTTGCATTTTGATAAGTTTTCGACACAAGTATCGGTTTCCGTATACCTTTCACAACCCTTTAAGAGGAATTGAGAATATTGAGACGTAAGAATTTGAACAGACACCGTTAGTGTTAATTGTTTATTTGTTTATGAAGTCAGCTGTGATGACAGTCGGCCGTGATTATTTGAATATGCCGCGCTAATCTCGCGAATCATCGTGAACGTATACAGTGATACCTCGTTATCCGCGACCTCCGTATCCGCGGTTTCGGTTATCCGCGATTGGTTTTTTGAGACCCATGATCGTTATCCGCGACCCTTTACCTCGGTTATCCGCGATTGAGAGGCCGGAAAAAAATTTCAAACGATGAAACTTGTATTTTTAACGGTTTCCAAGGCAACAAAATATTCAACATTCACTTTTCTTAACCTTCAATTGTCGAATATTTATTTTCAAATAAAATCAAAATTTGCCGTGAAGACGTCAAATCTAAATTTTTTATCAAAATTAATCCCTTATATATTTTCTTAATTTTTTCAAAATTAATCCCTTATAATTTATTTTCCTTTTTACAATCATTTGTTTTACATATTATAATTTGTTCAAAATTTGAAGTAGGGGAGACGCGGGCAAAGTGGAAAGGGTGGGCAAAGTGGAAAACGGCTGAAAATACTATAAGCGCGGCATATGTGGCGCACTCTATGGGCGAATCGTGAACTTATGTGATAGTGAATCTCGAATGACGTATTGGTACTTGAAAACAACAACAATATTATTATTTAAAATATAACCAAACTTTTCACCTGGTGTGGATTGTATAATGCGGTGCTGGTTAAACAAAATTTAAAATTAATTATTGCCAAAAATCTCATTTAACAAAGATATTTTCTTAATCTGTAGTTATCGAAGATTAGTTGAGACTCAACAGATTTGCAAAGTTACTTATCATTATTAACCCGCCGTCACTCGCGCCCTAAAAACTTCCGCGAGTAGTCGCGCGGGGTCGTTTTCGACCCCAAAGTTCTTTCGTCCCATTTTACCATTGTCATTCAAAATTTTGATTTCAACCATGCAGAATAATAATAAGTATGTCTTTGAAAAGCTTTTCACGTGAAAACTGGGTTTGAAAAAAGAATTTTACGTTCAGTAATTGCTATATTGTAATCTGTGTCGGAAAAACCCTAAAAATGTGATATTTTCCAGATTTTTATCGGTCAGCTGCCTTTAACTAGTTTTGAAACTCCTAAACCGAGGTTTTTCTACTTCTAGGCACTACTGAAGATAATTTAATGAAAAAAAAGTATGGGGTTATGGGGGCAAGTTTTCGAGATATACCCCCCTCAATACCCCTCCTATATTTAGTCCTAAAATTTTGGAGATGAATCAACTAACCATCTGAAAAACTTTATTTTTTACCGAATGAGATGGAATAAACGCCAATTAAGGTAAGCAAGATTCTATCAACCAACAAACGGAATCGAAATTGAGGATTCAGGGGAGGGCTGGAGGGGAAAAGGGGGTTGGGGGGTTAGCAAAGGGGAGATCCTTGAAATTTTTTTTGCTGTGATCTTTTTGCTTTTCGTACATGATTCCAGATACCCTTTTTCACCTCCCTTCCGCTTTTCCCCTACCATCCACCTTCATTTCCCCTCTCATTCCCTTTTTTCCCTCCCCACTCCCCGCCCCATGTGATATAATCAAACTTTCGCAGAAAAAAACAAAAACATTTATGATAAGTGGCGTCGCGTGTAATCTGGCAACGCCGCATTTCGTGGATTCAAATCCATGAAAAAAGTCAAACTAATGGAGGTGCGCAGTGCATTCCCTCGAATCGACACTTTGCACGGGTTTGAATGGACAAAACGCAGTGCTGCCAGATCGCAAGCGGCACCGCACTGATTCAGGTAAAAATGGATACGTAAGAAATTGGGATAAACGAGTAATTTAGAAAAAAACAGTGAGAGCAAACATTAGATTTGCTGAAAGTATTGTAGTAAGTATAAAAAAGTAAAAAACCAACGGCAATCACATCCCGCAAGTGTAAACAAGGCACAGAATCCACGTTTACGTTATGTTCACTCGGTCACATTTTATGAACGTGAGTAGTCGCGCGGGGTCGAAAACGACCCAAAGCAACTTTGACGCGTCCGTGCTTCAAAACGAATGATTGAATGAAGTTCATACTAACAGAGTGGGTAGTCCAAACCCTTGAAGGAAGGTACTGAAACGGACGAGCTAAAACTTTAAAATTTTCATGGACAAAATTGCATTTTTCTGACACCTGGGGTCGTTTTCGACCCCGCGCGAGTGATGGCGGGTTAAGAAAATTAACAAAAATGTTCAATGAGCCCTTGCGGGCAAAGTGGAAAATGGATTTCCACTTTGCCCTCCCTTCATGTCTGATAATACCCTTTTCGGTTTTTTCATCAAAGTGATGGTTTATTGAGTACTTCCGTTTACTCAAATTTGAATATAACTGTGTAGTTTTGTTTTGGAACGTCAATAAAGAAGTATTCAAGACCGCAAGTCTTACTGACTATTCAATCCAAAGTTATGGCCGATTGAAATTTAGAGGTATAGTTGCGTTTCCCAGAGGGCACTCCTATATTTCAATCGGCCGTAACTTTGGATTGAAAAGTCAGTTTGCTTTGCGGTTTGCGCCATTGTTTTTCTCTATTTAAGATCCTTTTAGCTATGTATCACTCGATTTTGGATCTTTTTTCTGACGCCCCCCCCTTAATTTTCATGTTCTTCTTTCAGAATTGGAAGTCAAGACATATTCCTTTCTATTTGAAAAAAAACCGCGATAAACGGGGATTCCCCCTAAATACTTACCGGGGGGGGGGGGGGGGCTGAAAATATTTCCATTGCATTCTTTGTGGTTGATATACACTGTAGGTCTTTCACCGAGTTTTCGTATTTGCCTTAGTTGGGTCACAATAAAAGCTTGCCAGGTGGTTTGAGACACCCTGTTATTTAAGCCTATTTTTTATCTCTCATTATTTAAAATTAATTTTTTTTTTTGCTTGATACATTTGTTTTTTCCATGCACATGTGAATGAAAGTGCAATCAGTGCATTTTCGGCTGTTTTTCCACTTTTTCATCGCCTTTCCACTTTGCCCACCCCCCAGTTTCCACTTTGCCCACTCGTGGGTGGGCAAAGTGGAAAATGACACTTTTTCTTTATATTGATTTTTAGGGTTTTTTAAGCTATATTGTGTCATTTTTCGGGTTGTTTTTTGGTAGTTTAATAATCAAATTTTTACTTTCTTAAATTTTCATCAATATTCATAAAGTTCTGTGAGAGATACAAGCATTCTACGAAACCCTTTCCACTTTGCCCGCCTCTCCCCTATGAAAAGGAAAGTGAATGAAACAGATGAAGAAATGGAGGATAACCTCTCGACTACTTCCGCGTCTCCCTCGGCCATATCAATAGCAAAAAGTCCTCTTAATAGTCTATGTAGGTACCTATGCACAAACTGTTCCCTTTCTTTAATTTTTTCCCTTTTTTATACCTCCTTTTTGTGACCGTTTTTCAGCCGTTGGTCCCTAACCCCTATATTCCCATAAGACTAATGCCTCCATATCCGCGGTTTCGGTATCCGCGAGGTTTTCGCGGAACGTAACCCCCGCGGATAACGAGGTATTACTGTAGTGGAAAGATACATGGGTGAAGAGTGTCCTGTGTTTTTCGCAAATTGTGAGTTTATTAATGAATTTTGGTGTTTTCTGATGCTGCCAATGTCATTTTTACGGCTTTTTACCTACGAATTTAAACTTTAAAACGCGCTAGCCGAAGTTTGCAACAGTGTGAATGAAGTGTATCCATTATTGTGAATGAAGCTGACATTGTGTGAGGTAGACCAAGTCACAGAAACGAATAACCTCTGGTATGGTGTTGAAGGAATCAGCAATCGGGCATGGGCGGATCCAGCAATTTGACAACCATACTGGTAAAACTGAGAACCAAAGAACACCTGAAATTGTTCCAATTGTCACCTAAATTAGGTGATATCACCAAGAATTGTTGGTGATATCACCTAATTTAGGTGACAATTGGAACAATTTTTCAGTTTTACCAGAGATGTATTCTTCCTATATGAACACATGAGGAAGAATCGATTCTTGAGGGGGCCAAGACCCTTTTACTAATCGATTATTTTTCACGCATTCAAATGGGAAGAATGTACAGTTGTAAAATTGCTGGATCCACCTTTGCAATCGGGCTGAAAAAATCGAATGATAAAAGGACATGAGAATAACTTAACCCTTAACTGCAGATGAGCCCAGATCTGGAGCAATTACTTTGAAGCCTTATCTAAAAGTAGGGGACTTGAGTTGTACTGTCGCTGCATGGTGGGTCACATGTGGAACAGATACTAAACGAGTAAAAATTGTCGATTTTGTCCTAGAGCGCGCAGCACAGGATATAGAACGTGCAGAGTGGTTGAAAATAGCTTACTGAAAATCTGATAGAGATTTTCCGATTTTCATTGTTATGTTTGGGAGTAACGCAGGGGTACCATATACAAAAAAAAACAACTATTGAAACTTACTAACTTATTTTTTACTACTTTAATTTTTTTTTTTAGCCTTTAAACGATAACCATTCAAAGCAGTTTTTGCGCGAAAACATCTCAAATCAGTTCTTGAACGCGGCCCATTAATTTCAGGTCTGGAAGCAATACTTATTCTTTCTAGACCAGAAGTGCGAATTCCAATTTTGATTGTGGCTCCGGCTCCGAGCTCCTGACTAAAACAGTCCATTCCTTATCATTGTGTGATGGCACCAGGCTGGCAGGCAGGCATCAGGCAGGCAGATAAGGCGCAGGTATACCAGTCATCGCATTGGCGGGCGGGCGGCGGTACTCCTCTGTGAGTGAGATGAGAGATGCCTCATCAAGCGACTGAGACACCGATTGCCGATGCAAAGTAGTGGTAACCGTTGCCGCCACAGCCACCAGCCATCAGCCACCAGCCACCAAATCATCACTACTCTCACACAGAGAGCTGCTACCACAGAGAGAGTGAGAGACCACAATGCATCCGACACCGTGGCTCAATTGTTGACCGCTCCGGGGGGTGGCGCCACTTGACTCGCGGGCTACATAATATGACGATACACCAAACCAACGCCCGATACCACGATATATACAGACTCATAAGCATACGCACGCATGCATTACAAAGACGCGCGGGAACCCGCAAGAGAAATAATACTGCCCGAAAAATATAAAACAAAATGAAAGAAAAAAGGAGCTATTATATTAAAAATTCAAAAGAAATCATTAATTAGCAGCCGAGGTTTTTGTTTTATTGCTCAATTGGCTCACGTGGAGTTTAGCTCGTATACCGCCACTGGCGCAATGAGTCAAATGAGTGTTTCGAGTCGCGACTACTGTTATCGCATCTCAAAATCGAAACATTTGACTACCATTTAAACTGGTCCTCCAATCGAATTCTAATTTAATCGATGAAATGAATGGCTCGAATGAATTGACTTGGAAAGAGTTGTGTCTGATTGTTATACTTATACACGGGGATCAGTAGCGTACACAGGAATTGGTCTTTCTCTCTCTTTCCCCATTTGAACACGTGTGTAAGAAAAGGACAGAAACAGGGGCTCGATAAACTTTCAGCCCCCATCTCTTTCCTTTTCTAGTACATACTCTCAAACGGGAAAAGAGCGAGAGAGACCAATTCCTGTGTACGCCAGTGACGGGGATTGAAAGGCATAGGCGCAGTTCGTCTGCAGACTCCGACCCATTTTGTCCAAAGACATGATTGACGGTTTTAGTGATGACGTGACGTCAGTCAATTCAGTGGTGAAGCGTGAAATTTGGCAACAACGTACTTTCTCCATTTAAATTCACCAAAAAAGTCGAACGCTTCAATCATCTGCGATGACCAGGCATTTAGACCTTTCTAATGTGTTTCAATGGGAAAAAAGGAACGTTGCCCAATGGCACGCCTCGCCACTGTCAGTCATCCGATGCAAAAGGGTCGTTGAGTGTTCCAAAATATCTCTCTCACATAACCCCCGTATATTGTTATCTTATACTCTCATCGGTATAA
This sequence comes from Trialeurodes vaporariorum, assembly GCA_011764245.1. Lineage (NCBI taxonomy): Eukaryota > Metazoa > Arthropoda > Insecta > Hemiptera > Aleyrodidae > Trialeurodes > Trialeurodes vaporariorum. Next base: position 40,272,753 of record VMOF01000379.1, on the reverse strand, counting down.
GAATCATACATACATCGATATATAATTTTTGTGAAATTTTTTGCCAGGAATTTATTGAGGCATTTCAATGCTATTTTGATAGATAGTAAAATATCGTGAAACACGGCCCTATGTATATACACTGAGAGAATTCCTTTTAATCCAAGGTGTATTTCTTTTGTGTTAAGAAAACTGCACAGTGATGAAATATTGACTAAGGAGAAATTCCTTTAAACCAAGGAAAATGTCTGTGCTGCTGCAAGTAAAAGATTCCTTGTTGTGACAGTGATTCTCCTTCATGTAATCAAAACTTGCTTCGCGCAAGGAAAACTGTCACAAGTAAAAGAGTTTCCTTGTTTTTATAAGAAGTGATTTCTCTCAGTGTTTACGAATTTTGACGTTGGACACAGGTGGCTTATGGACTGTACACGAGAGTTTGCATTTCGGTTCCAATTAGTACATCTCATCAGCCCATGAAGTATATTTAGCACAAGTTCGACAAGAAATAAATTTAGGGAGAAAGGGATCTCAAAAATTGGGTGGCAAGAAATTAATGGTCCCAACGCCAAAGCTATAAATCTACAGCTCAGACCAGCGTGCGTACTGTTTTTAACGCCGTTTTATTGAAGAACTCTTCAATGCGGAGGTGTTGCACACATTTGCTATAAGCGATGCAAGGGTCAATTCAGGGATAAAACCCTCAAAAAATAACGATGGTAGCACTACAAACTCACAAAAGTCACTCCCTAAAGCATTTTAAATGCTCGAGCGTAATGTCGACATTGGGCACACTAATAATAGAAGATTTTTCCCTATCCTAATTTCGTGACTCTCTCAAAATTGACTTGGCAGATTCACAGAGTAAAGATTAGACACCAGAGTAGTGAATCACATCCGATTAATGGAATGGTACCGTGCAGGGCTGCCGTTTTGCGTATAATCAATGCTATTTTTCTATTCACCGATGATTCCACCGGTTGAAAAAAGATTACACAGTTCAGTTCAGTGTATGAATGTAATGCACGAAAATACTCTGATCTATAATCTTTCCTTAATCGGTGGAAACTCCGTTGGTTAATTAAAATATCCGCAAGTTTTTTAAAGTCATCGACGACTCCACCGGTTGAGAAAAGATTACAGATGCGAGTATTTTAGTTCATTACAGTAATACACTGAACTGAACTGCGTGTAATCTTTTCTTAACCGGTGAAATCATCGGTGAATAAAAAAATAGCATTGATTATACGCAAAACGGTAGCCCTGGTACCGTGACACCTGGTGAGTGGTGACACAGATGTCAAAAGAAAGTCGTATCTAATTGGTCCCTTCTTGGTGGAGTTACAGTATTATCAGAAGGGAATTTCCTATCATTTAGTGCCCAACGCCGCCATTACGCTCGCGCATTTAAAAACATTTTATGAGTTTAGGAGTGGATTTCGTGAGCTTTTAGTGCCCATCATCGTTATCTTTTTAGATTTTTACGACTGAATCAATCCTTATTAAATCGCTTACAGCCAGTGGCGAAGCGTGAAATTTGGCAACAATGTATTTTCATTTAAATTCACCAAAAAAATTGAACGGTTGAGTCATTGGCGATGACCAGGCATCTCGACCTTTCTAATGTGTTTAAATGGGGGGGGGGGCGAGGAAAGTTGCCAAATCGCACGCCTCGCCACTGCTTACAGCAAACGTGCACAACATCCCCATTGCACCCTCAGACTGCTATTTAGAGTCTATCGTCTATATTTGCATTTGTTGATAAATTGATTGAAGAGTTTTATACATTGAGCCATTTATGTTGTTACCAAGTTCTCACGCATGAAAATACGTCTTCTATCCAAATCATTGCAACTTTGGATAATGGCCATGCACTCACTCACATTGTATTATTTTTATATTATCATTATTGTCAAATATCTATTCTTTAATTAGATGTGCAATGCGCATTTATACTCCTCACTGAGCTGTATCGGTTGTTAAACATTCGGGTATCCTCGCGCCAGCTTTTTTTTCAATTCTTTTGTCGCGTCGTTCCGGTGAAGTTCCGTGACGGATTGAGACCTGCCGTCTCTTGGCTCCGTTGCCAAATTTACTGATTTAACAATTTTTCTTTTCCCGATAGTCTGTTTGGAGTCGGCTTTTTAAGCGGAGTTATGATACGTCGTTTGATTCCAAAAAAAAAACTGGCCATTTTAAGTCAACGAAATGTGAAGTTATCCATCCGACATGGATATTCTTCTGCAGGCGGCTTGTGTTATTTGGCAACCACTGATTTTTTTGCCAGTTGAACCGATGCAAAAGTATTGATTTCTCAGGGATTCGGTGAATCTCCTGAAGATCGAATATTTTACACAGGTTTCAAAGGAGAGAATCCGATGTTGCAATATTGCACGAGGCACCACTGATTACAGCTAGAATAAAAACGAGAAAACAATATGTTGAGGGCAACCTGGTGGGAATTAAAAAGTTCGTAAAAGAAGAAAAAAAAAACCGGAGGCATAAAATTGTTAAAAATAAAACGGGAGCGCCACCATCCAGGGCTGGGGGGGGGGGTTAGAGAAGAAAGAAGAAAAAATTGTTTTAAGAAAAAATCTCATGCATTGCCTTATTTGTTTATTTTAATTGTAGAAAAGTTGAATTCATAAATATAAGTAATTAAAATTTATGGCAGTATTGCAATTTTAAGAGTAATTTCAAATTGGAAGAATAAAGAAAAAAAAGGGGGGAAAGAAATATTATTATTTATATTATTATTTATATAAAATGTTAACAAAATGTCGCTGTGGTCGATAGCCCCGATTGTGGGGCTGACCAGTTTATTTTATTGTAAATATCTTTGTAGAACATTTAATTTCAATAAAGCGTTTAAAAAAAAAAAAATAAATAAAAAGAAATAAAAGTATCTACATTCTGGTATCTTCAATCAGAATTCTGATAATCCTCAAAATACTTTTGATTAGTCAAGTATTCTATTTTCACGAATGCTATAGAAAGTACTAGAAAAGAAAATACTGCAAAGTAAAAGGGGGGACACGCCTATGAAATTTGAAATTAGAAGGAAGCATCTTGGTAACGTAAAAACAGAGATGTCTCTCAATTTATTTCCCATGATATCTGCGTCTTTCCACCATCAAGCCCGATTCTGGGAGTGAATTTCGTGATTTTTAGTGTATTCATTTTCAATTTTATAGGTTTTTATGCAAGAATCAACTCTTAAAAGCCTCGATAGCAAAAGTTTGCAAGAGCCCCATTATTGTTTTGATGATCTATCTATTTTTTTTAAAAAAATAGAAACAATCAAACAAACAAATACAGACACTAGATCAGCTTGCACTTGAGATCTGGCAACTACGGAGCTATGGCGCTACCGTTTACCACAATTTATCATCATCGAGTATATACGATACATTTGCGAATCAGAGCTGCCGATTTGCGTAGATTTAATGTCATTTCGGAATTCACCGAAGATTCCACCGGTTGAGAAAAGATTACAGAGTTTAGTTCAGTGTATGAGTGTTACTGCAAGAAAATACTAGCGTATTTTATCTTTTCTCAACCGGTAGAGTCGTCGATGACTTTAAAAAAACTTGCGGATATTTTAATTATTCATTAACGGCGTTTCCACCGATTGAGAAAAGATTACAGATCAGAATATTTTCGTGCATTACAGTCACACACTGAATTGAAATGTGTAATCTTTTCTCAACCGATGGAATCATCGGTGAATTTAAGAATGTCATTAAATCTACGCAAATTGGCAGCTCTGTTGCGAATGCAACAGAGATCGAGTTCAACCACGCAGATTGCCACAGTGATCGTTTCAACTTGTATTCAACTTACAACGTTGCATAAGTATAAAACCCGTCAAATGATGAATGAATTGAAATGGAATCCGCATTCACTAACGGATCGAATGTATTTAATATTAAGTACACTCATGCAGAAATAAGTATGGTTATAATATTATGTGTTTGCTGACATGATTTTGAGGCGCTTGGGAAGGATGAGCCGACCACGATGTCACCACTTAAAACACAGTCAAAGCTTATATCAGTCAATACAGTAGGTTGGTTTGTACCGAGCAGGAAGGGATGAATGAGGGGGTGGTTGGGATGGTATAGCTGTATCAGAAGGGGGTAGAATAGAGTGTGATGCATAGAGAGTGCACATTGCATAGAGTGCACGCTTCGCAATCCGTTTCGGTGAGCGGTGAGCATAAAGCGTTGAGCAACGTTGCCAAATAGTACTCGTGGGAATTTAGTCGTCACAGTTTTAAAGGTGTAGTGAGGTCAATGAGCTGTAAGTACCACTAGGGGACAGAATACTCTAATCAGAACGGAAAATTTAATTCATTTTGAAAAATGTTTTACTTCGGGTGCCTTCGGGTCCGCCATTTTGGAAAATGAGCATTTCCGACAATCTTCGGCAACCAGCCGCGTCAACTCTGCAGATGAAAGAGTAAACAAGAGTCGCAATTGCATTGAGAGCTAGCTTGGTCAATGCTGATAAGAGTCGGCTTCTGATTGGCTGAAAATGGAGGGAAATGCCAGGGTCCAAACTTTTCTTCGCCTTATGGAAATTAACATGGGGTTTTCTTTGAGGTAATTTCTCTCAGAAAGAAAGAAGAATGATAACGTCGGAATTTCTTTAAATCGATTTAGCAGAATTTTTTCAACAAATTGATAGGTCGTAAGTACCTACCACTTTATTGCAAAGTCGAAAAAAACTGTCTCAGTTGAAAAATACACATAATACCTAATGAATTCCTCAGCACACGCCAAGCATGAAAAAACTATTATTTGTATACTTTTCAACTGAGACAGTCTTCTCGAATTTGCAATAAAGTGGCACTTATTATAACCCATCAATTTGTTGACAAAATTCTGCTGAATCGATTTAAATAAATTCCGACGTTATACTTTTGCTTTCTTTTTGAGAAAAATTACCTTAAAGAAAAACCCCATGTTAATTTCATAAGGCCAAAATAAGTTTGGACCCACGCTTACAGCCAATCAGAGGCCGCCCCGCGCTTTCGATCCTTTATTTGCATTGACCACGCAGACCTCCTATTCAATTGCGACTCTTGTTTACTCTTTGACTCTTTGAAATTTAACCACAAAAAGCACGTCCGCCATCTTAAGAAGTGAGCAGTCACGGTTGCCAGTTTGGCATTGGTAACCAAATTTTGTTGCCATTATAATTGGCTCTTAGGGGAGTTTCCGTTCTGATTGTAGTATTCTGTGATTAGGATTTTAATTATGACGTGATGAATTGATTTTGGAACACCATAAGAACAAGCCATATGGTGGAAATATCTCATGGACATTTTCACCCAGGCTCGGGTTGTTTTCCTCATTTTTCTTAAGATTTAAAGTTTAAAAAAGAAGTTGTGAAAAATCCAATTGAAATTGGTTTTAAACGAAAAGCCAAGTGTTTTAGAGAACATGGCTATCTGGACACAGAAATCGATGCATAAAGCTTATTTTAACGAGACAAATCATCATGGGCGGAGCCAGCAATCAGGCAACTTTGGGTTCTTCCCATTTGAATGTATGAGAAACAATCGACTAGAAATTGGGCCATGGCTCCCTCAAAAATCGATTGTTTCTTATACATTCAAATGGGAAGAATCCAAGGTTGCCAATTGTTTGGTTCCGCCCATGTAAATCACAGAAATAATCCATATATTTTCTCACCTGGATAGTAGTATTAGAATTCTGTGTCCAGATATCCACTCTAAAACACCTGCACTTTCATTTAAAACCAATTCCCATTAGCTAATGACGCAGTTTTTGATTTAAGTAAGGTTGAAAACAAAATGAGAAAAATTACCCAGAATTAGATCGTCCATGCTTACACACTTTGGAATAGGCTTTATAACATGGATTAGCTCCTCTATGACAGTATAGCTCGTAGAGCGATGTTTTTAACATTCGAATCGAGCTAGTCCAATGTATTGCAGCTGGCTTTCTTCATTGACTTTTGCGATTTCGTTTCTGAGCTTTGGGTTTGAAATGGTACCGTCAAACAATGGATCAAGACACTGGCGGATCCAGAGATTTGTCCTTCTCTCTCTTTCCTCATTAGAATGCGTGTGTTAGAAAAGGATGGACCAGGGGTAGGGTGTCTCTTATTTTTGAAATTTTCGAAAAGTTAACCTCCAGTTCTCTCAAACCGTGCTATGAGGCATAAAAATCAAGAATATTTGTCGAAAAAAAAAATTAAAATTTTTTTAGAGGTCTCTCAAGCGGCATAAAGGGCGTAAGTGCAAAATTTGCAACTACAGCAATAGTATAGTCGATTACTTATGGAAAATGCTATTATGCTGTCCTTTAGGGCGAAAATTTCGTCCGTTTGACCGTATCTTGAAGCAATTAGCGGAAAAATGTCAATTAGAGAGGGCGCAATTGCAAGTTTGCGCGCGCGAGGAGCTTAGCGGCGGCGCGCGGCCGGGTTAGCACGTTGAACGATCGTCGCTTGCGCAGTTGGTAGGCAGATTGATAATGGATATTCTCTACATACGTGCAAAGGCGTATTGTGCGCTCTTTCTCACCTTATTTAGAAAATATGTGTGTCTAATTATTAACTGGATACAATGGACACAGAAACCGAAAAATGCAATTTTAGTAGTAATCGTTGCCTTGTTCTGTATTTCAAAATGAACAAATAAATAAATGAATACAGTCGTCAAAAAAACATGAAATCTCTTGAACTAAAACGACTAAGGTAAACGCCCCAGTAGCCGACACCCCTGAAATGTACCAGTACCAGACGCCCGCTTTTCACTATGTGAAAAATATTAGTTTAGCGGCAATTTTGCGGTGTTTTGCGTATTGATTTCGAATGTTTCACAGTTGAGGTCTCAGAAAAAACCACACAAAACACCAGTATTGCCACCAAACTAGTACTTTTTACAGTGTGAAAAATGGGTGTCGGGTACTACTGCAAGTCGGCTACCGGGGGGTTCACCTTAGAATAAACTAAATTGTCGCACAACTAAAAAGGTTTGAAAAAAGAAATTTTAGCATTATAATTTTTTCAAGTCATGGACGGAAATTTTTTGGGACCCGTTTCCCTACATTTTTAGTGAAATGGGTTGCTACTTTCCAGTAAATCCTGAAAATCTTCTTCTTTGGTCGTTCCTTTTTACTTTCTCGCTCTAATGAAATTAGAAAAATTGCGAGAAAGTATTGCAACGGACGCCACAGACATTTTATGCATTTACCTCAAACTACATATATTTTAGCAATATTAAATGTCATGGATAAATGTTCTTTAGGATAGTATTAGGCATGATGGGAGCCAATTAGTTCATAATTATCATGATTGACTTACAAGGGGAGGCTCAGAAGTCGCCGCCTCCGATTTTGAAAACAATTGCACGAAAATGTAGCTAAAGTAAAACTATTAGACCCGTGTTTCTCACGTTTTGCCAATGCGCCTTCCTAAAGCGTCAGGAATTTTTTGAAAGTTGTCGAAATACACATGATTATTTGGAACGCTCTCTGCTCTGGTTTTTACGTGAATTTCGGCAACTTTCAAAAAATTCCTGACGCTTTAAGAAGGCCCATTGGCAAAACGTGAGAAACACGGGTCTAATAGTTAGCTCCATTTTCGTGCAATGGTTTTAACAATCGGAGGCGGCGACTTCTGAGCCTCCCCTTGTTAGTCGCAGCGGGCCAAGTATCGAAACAAAATGCATCAAAAATCTCTGCGCCATTGCAACACTTTCTCAATTTTTCTAATTTCATTAGAGAGAGAAAGTAAAAAGTAACGACCAAAGAAGAAGATTTTCAGGATTTACTGGAAAGTAGCAAACCTTTTTAGTTGTGCGACAATTTAGTTTATTCTAAGGTGAACCCCCCGGTAGCCGACTTGCAGTAGTACCCGACACCCATTTTTCACACTGTAAAAAGTACTAGTTTGGTGGCAATACTGGTGTTTTGTGTGGTTTTTTCTGAGACCTCAACTGTGAAACATTCGAAATCAATACGCAAAACACCGCAAAATTGCCGCTAAACTAATATTTTTCACATAGTGAAAAGCGGGCGTCTGGTACTGGTACATTTCAGGGGTGTCGGCTACTGGGGCGTTTACCTTAGTCGTTTTAGTTCAAGAGATTTCATGTTTTTTTGACGACTGTATTCATTTATTTATTTGTTCATTTTGAAATACAGAACAAGGCAACGATTACTACTAAAATTGCATTTTTCGGTTTCTGTGTCCATTGTATCCAGTTAATAATTAGACACACATATTTTCTAAATAAGGTGAGAAAGAGCGCACAATACGCCTTTGCACGTATGTAGAGAATATCCATTATCAATCTGCCTACCAACTGCGCAAGCGACGATCGTTCAACGTGCTAACCCGGCCGCGCGCCGCCGCTAAGCTCCTCGCGCGCGCAAACTTGCAATTGCGCCCTCTCTAATTGACATTTTTCCGCTAATTGCTTCAAGATACGGTCAAACGGACGAAATTTTCGCCCTAAAGGACAGCATAATAGCATTTTCCATAAGTAATCGACTATACTATTGCTGTAGTTGCAAATTTTGCACTTACGCCCTTTATGCCGCTTGAGAGACCTCTAAAAAAATTTTAATTTTTTTTTTCGACAAATATTCTTGATTTTTATGCCTCATAGCACGGTTTGAGAGAACTGGAGGTTAACTTTTCGAAAATTTCAAAAATAAGAGACACCCTAACCAGGGGTGGTCACGTGATTTTCGCCCCCTCTTCTGTCCTTTTCTAACGCATGCATTCTGATGGGAAAAGAGTGAGAAGAGCAATTTCTTGGATCCGCTAGAGGATCAAAAAATGGAATTTGTCGGACATAATTTTACGAATAAAAATCAGGATGTATGAAAAATAAATAGTGAGTTAATGTGTGATATCAGCACTTTGGTGTGATATCACTAAATGCCAAAGTGCTTTTTTCTATATTTCTGTGCGATTTTTGTAAAAAGTGTGAGAAAATGTATACGAATAAACACAGCGTCGTCACAGTGTATAGTAATAAGTGACCAACGTCGTACAATCATGATGTCATCACGGTGCGAATTCCTTATTTGCTTTTATGCTTATATCATGCCGGCTAAGGGTCAAAATTTCGGCAGGCGGCAACACTGTTACTCCTCTCGTGGGGGGGGGGGGGGGGGGGGGGGGGGGGGTTGACTCGGGTGTGAAAGACAGGGGGAGGGGCGAGGAGAGGGGTCGGTGCATATTACGGGTCATTAATCGTTATCATCGCGATGTTTTAAATACTGTGAACTGTGGCGTTAGAGGGAGGGAGGACGGACTGGGAGGGGGAGGAGGGAGGGAGGGAAATGGTGAAGTGGTGGTAACAAAGGGATATCAATTAGATACACGATACGCAGGATACAGACGATACACGAGCTGCGCCACTCTCTTCCATCTCTCTCATTTCCCATTTGAATGCATAAGTAGGAAAAGGACAGAAAGAGATGGTTTTGTCCCGTTGTTCATCCTTGTCTAACATACATTTTGAATATAGAAAAGAGAGAGATGAAGAAACTCTCTGCTGCTCCTTCCTTCTCCTGCCTCTGCTTCCTATGGAAAAGCGATGTTGAATTAGCGCATTAAACCATCTCAATTCGTTCTCAACGCATTGTGATATCGACGCTCGCTCGGTCGCGATGATGCGGCGCCTATAGTCCTATAGTCATCGAACATTTGAACGCCGCCACTTGAAAACATTTTGAATTTGAAACACTTCCCGGTCTTTCCATCCTCCCTTCCTAACCGCAATCATTTCCCTCGCATCTCTGCAGAACGGGTCAGTTGCATCGGTCGTTAAATAAAAATTGAATTCGATGCTTTCGAAAACCAAAGCTGTTTAAATAAGAGCCAAAGATGAAGAACATGGCTTCAGATAAGTAAGTATCACTGAGAAAAATAATCCCTAAATGGGACTCTTGCGAACTTTTGCTACACGGGATTGAAGAGTTGATGCTTGCATAAAAACCTGTAAAAATGACGACGAGTACACTAAAAAATCACGAAATTCACTCTCAGAATGGGGCTTATAGTGGGGGGAATACGCAGGTATCATGGGAGATTCCTATCTAAATTGAGACATATCTCTGTGTTTCCGTAGAGAAAGTGTGACAAATTAGACAGAAACCGGCCATGATACCTGCTTCGAACCGTCATTATTATGAACTTGAATTGTCGCACCCTGGTAAAAAAAAACCCTCAGAGAACCTCAGAAAGTCCTGAGGGCACCCTCAGGATTTTAGAACATGGATTCAGATAAGTAAGTACACTGAAAAAAATAATCCCTAAATGGGACTCTCGCGAACTTTTGCTACACGGGATTGAAGAGTTGATGCTTGCATAAAAACCAGTAAAAAATAACGATGAGTACACTAAAAAATCACGAAATTCACTCTCAGAGTAGAGCTAAATGGCGGTTCAACGCAGGTATCATGGGAGATTCCTATCTAAATTGAGACATACCTTTGTGTTTTCAAAGAGAAAGTATGGCATATTAGATAAGAATCTCCCATGATACCTGCGTCGAACCGCCATTACGATCTTGCCATTTATAAATGTAGTTATGTAGGTTTATTACTGAATTTTAAAATTTCTCAGTGTGATTTTCGTGATTTTTGCTGGTTTTTGCATTAGAATGGACTATTCATTTGCTCACAGCAAAAGTTTGCAAGAGCCCCATTCTATATAGTAATATTACCAAAATCATAACGCGATATGTGAACCACGTCAGAAAGTCTGGCACTTTGACCAGAAAATTCTGGTGTTGATACCAAAATATGGTTTCAGAACTATAATTTCCTCAAAACTCTCTGGTCAGAGTACTATAGACTCTTTATAGTTCATATATCGTCGTGATTTTGGTAATATATTACTAGAAATATTACCAACAAAATAAAAACCGAGAAATCTGGAAATTTGATAGTAATATTACCAAAAGCACAACGATATGTGAACTACCGAAAGTCTAGTACTTTGACCAGAAAATTCTTGTGTTAATACCAGAATATAGTTTCAGAACTATGGAATTTCCTCAAAATGTTCAGGAGCTGTGGTACAAAAACTAGAGGTCTGGTAATTGTACGATTTACACTGGTTCACATTTCGTCATGCTTCTGGTAATTTTTCTTTCTTTTTTTCAGTGTAAGGCAACAATTAAACCGTTATTGGGGCGGTTCTTGCTAACTTTCGCTGTAAGTATGATTGAATACTTAGTTAATGCTTGAGTGAAATCCAGCAAAAAAGGCATTGAGTTTACTGAAAAAAAAACCGCGAAATTCACTCGCAGACTCACAAAATGACTTTCGAGTCTCAGAGGTGAGTTTCATGATTTTTTAGGATATTTTCGCTGGTTTCTACGCAAAATTTTTACTATAGTCAATCTTACGTTTAGCAAAAATTAGACAAAAAATCCATTGCATTAATCAAAATTACCCAGTTCATAAACCCAAATTTCAGAGGAGGAACAACAAAAATGCTTTTAAGCAAAACAAACGTTTTAAAAGTTCAACAAATACATATTTAGCACCGAAAAAATATAAAAAAAAATTAATGAAATTTTCAAACAATCTATTCGAATTTAAAACGGATTTTTTTGTTCCTCCTGTGAAATTCAATTTCGTGAACTACTTTGGTTCCTGTAATTAGTGGTTCGCTTGTTCTTGTCGGCGCAGTTTGAACATCCGACTAGACCCGTTTTTGCTCGCACCTTTTTTCTATAGTCACTTTTTTTTTTTTTTTTTTTTTTTTAAGTTTCCATTTGAGAGAGTTTCCTAAAAACAGGATCCGTTTGGGTGAGAAAACATGCGTTATTTGAGCAAGTTACAAGATGGTTGTTTGGACGAATAACTGTCATGAGATTGGTGCGATGGAGCTAGTAAAATAAATAATTGTGCAGTGGTTGCTGGTGCAATGTGACAACAACCTACTCTCTCCATTCAACATTTAATCCTAGGCAAAACAATCGAATTCAGGAAGTGCATTTGCACCCCCGAGATATCGATACTTTTGCTTGGGTTTAAATGTCAAAAAAGGCAGGGTTGTCAAATTGCACGGACTGCCACTGGTAGGTGCGTAAAAACACTCTCCACAAACGACTCTGTATATATTTATGATGGCAGTACTGGCGGCTGACGACATTGTGAAAGAGTTGATCACTTATTACCCATCGATCACAGATTAAATGTTGAAAAAAGTGTGAAGGTAAATATCAATGCGTATTGGCGGGAATAACATGCCTCAGACATGACAAAGTTATACAGTACGAAACGCACAATATGTTAACTAACGCATGTTTGTAGTCTTTTGCGTCTTTTGTGACAGATAAGCGAATTCGCCGTCTCTAACTTTTCTTAAAGAGGGCATCTCCTTGCTCTAATTTACAGTGTTCAAGCCTTTATTTTGCACACTTGATGTAAGTAAAAATGATTGAAACGCACAATATGTTAACTAACGCATGTTTGTAGTTAGGTGCATTGCGGTTGCATATCCAATGCAAATATTTTCGTCCACACTTCTCTTGAAGATCACAAAGTCACAGTGGCGGTTCGTGCAACTTGACAACATTATTTTCCTCCATATGATTCTATGTGAAACAATCGATTCGATGTTGAATCAGCGCTTCACTAACAATCGATTCTTGTGTATAGATTCAATGGAGAAAAAACATCGTTACAAAATTGCACGAGCCGTTACTGTAAAGTCGAATGAAGTTGTTCATTGTTTTGGGATGTTGCGCGCCTCTTGACTCTTGAGCGCTCATCAACCATCCAGGATAGGGTTGCCAACCGTCCTCCTTTTGGAGGACATGTCCTCCTTTTTTTAGGCTTGTCCTCCCGTCCTCCCTCCTTTTTAAAACATTGAGAATTGTCCTCCTTTTTGAAAGGGCTTGCCTTTTTTTTTTTTTTTTTTTTTTTTCGTAACACGAAGTTAAAAAGGAAAATTATCGGGAAAAAAGGTAAAAAGGAAGAATAATTCAAAGAAAATGAAAAAATAAAAAATTCAAGAAAAGAAATAGCAGAAAAAATAAAAACAAAACGAATTAAAAAATAAAAAAGGTTAAAAATTTAAATAATTTAAATAATTATAATAATAACAATAAAACACTTTTTAAACACGCCTTCGAAGACAAACATACATTTATCCTTCGTTGCCAATCCTAAGCCTAGAAAAAGTGTAAGGGAAAAGTAGTTTTCATCGGAAACCGAAAATGCTGGGACCGAATTTTCGTCTCAAACCGAAAATGTCCTCCTTTTATAAGGAAATACGTAATATTGTCCTCCTTTTAAGACATACCCATTTTGTCCTCCTTTGTCCTCCTTTTTGAAGGCTAAATGTCCTACTTTTTGAAAAGAGGAGTTGGCAACCCTAATCCAGGAGTACTTATATAAAATGAAAAACAAAACACGTGTAGTAAATAAAGTATTCGTAGTTCTTCTGTTGAAATTATTCCTTGTTCCCTCACAGATAATATTTATTAGTACAAAGTGTGAAGTTTTCATGGTTGAATCTAATGTGCTTGGTAATTGTCTCTCTTGATAATATTCGACCATCCCCTATTGCCTTCAGTGAGTAAATGAAGTGACTGAAAGTGGGGAACTCATGATGGTATTCATTCAATCGTACTTGAGGCAATGGCCAGCGCAATATGATTATGAAATCGGCGACAAGCAGTAATATAACGCGTGCTACGCGACAACCGGAACCAATCGTAGGTACAACCCCTCGGTTTTGGCCAAATAGGTTTCATGTTAACCAAACTGTACGCATTTTAAAACGTTTATCACGGACAAGAAACTCTGGGAGGTGATCACGGAGGATCGGATCGTTTTGGGTATCGTTATCGTTTTCGTTTGCATTAAATCAAATGGGTTTGCTTCTGCGTAACTCGATCGCGCAGAGCCGCCGCATTGTTATTGTCTAAATGAAAATAAAGGTCCTTCTCCCTTTGCGAAATTTGAAACTATGCATACGACGCTGAAAAATCTCCTTAAGTATGTACTTACTACAGACATACAATACAACATAATCAGAGTGGAAACTTCGGTTGATTTTGAAGCATTATTTTTTGGTCCGCCATCTTGAGAAGTTCAAAATAATCATCATGCAAAGCTATACAACAGGCAGAGACAGAGATACGTCAGCCATCTTGGAAAGTCACCAAAACTGACCAAAAAATTGTTTCCATGGGCTCTTATTAAGGGAGTTTCCATTCTAACTATGTACGTAATCTTCTTTGCAACAGAGGTGTACTGTATGTAAGTACCTATATACTTACACTACTTGGGTGGATTCAGCGATTTGGCAACCATGAATTCATCCTATTTAAACATAAGAGAAACAATCGATTCATAAAGAGGCCATGGCTCGTTTACTAATCGATTGTTTCTCAAGCATTCAAATGGCAATAATACAAAGTTGCCAGATTGCTTGCTGTATCCTCCTTTGTTACACCATCTTTTGAGGTTCCTACCTCTATATGCCTAGAGCCCTAAGCGAGGCACATCGAAAACTATTAGAGATTGTAGCACAGCAAAAGGTAACGACATTAATCTATCGAAACAAAACAAAAGGAGAACTTGATGTAGCGACCAGAGTTGCCAAATTGAACAAATAGAATTCGCCCACTTTTATACATGAAGTCAAATAGAGAGAGTGACGATTTTTGTCCAATGTCCACGATTTGGCAACCATGGGGCGGCAACGATAAAGAAGAAACTGAAAGAATTCCAATGAGCCAATCCCGCGCACGATTACCCTGATGAAAGATGATGATGAGTGATGAGTAATTTTCATTTGTTCGCATCAACCTCTTCTTTTTTTTCATTCCTTATTCAAATATAGGGTTCCCTTCCCTTCCCCGCTCCGCAACCACCCCCTCCTCCACTCTTCAAATGGCTGGTACTCCTGGTGTGCACATCAAATAAATAAGGTGCGTTGATCTGGTCGATCCACGCGGTGACGCCGCGACGTCAAACGCAAAATAGTTAATGGCTAAAAAAGTGTCTTGCGTAGTTGCCTCGTTGACACTCTTACGATTGGCGAATGGCAGTTTGGTGACGTCAAGTCGTCTTGAGACTTGAATCATGAACTTATGGAGACTTTGCCAGTCAAAAAGAAGAGAAGATGACTCACAAATCATGAGGTGTGCTTTATAATAGGCAGAAACAGGTGGAAAGGGGGGAGGTCCATAAAATCTGTGGATTATCCCGGAAAAATTTCTGCCGGCTCTGGTATATAAACTATTTCTCTCTCACTCTCACTCTTTGCTTCTATCTCTCTCTCTTTCTCTCTCTCTCTCTCTCCCTCTCTCTCTCTCTCCCCTGCTCTCCCTTCTCTCTCTGTTTTTCTCTCTCTCTAATAATTTGACCGAGCCGAGGATATGATTATGATACCATTCTACAAAAATGAAGTTATGCTAATTAACTCTTATAAATTCATTATTGAAAGAGATTATAGAAAAAGAGAGAAATGATAGACGGAAAGGAAGATGCTAATTTCCTTACTTTCCTGTAAGGTGATACTCTCAAAAAGCTAATCTAAAAACATTTCCAACTCCATTTTTCATGAATCTTTAGCATTGAAATTCCTGCATCCTGCACGTTGGAATAGCTAGAATTCTATAGTAAATAGTTCCCAAAAAGAAGTTCTGACAGTTTTTGAGAGACTCCCGCATTTTTGACCTGGAGAATAATCGATGGATGAATGACAGAACGTCTGGTCGAAAATATAGAATCTCTGGTCAAAATTCTAGTTAAAGAAATCAGAATAAGCATAAGCTCCGATCAACTGACAGTATTTCTCTTAGGGAACTTTCCATCAGTATTCTGGCCAATTTTCCGGGGAGCATTTCTCCGCGTATAAAATGAGTCGGGTGCATTGCCGATTTGTCGAAGGGGTCGATTTGACAACAGCAGATGTTGTTCAACAATAAGCATCATCCAGTGTGACTATTATGTCTAATCAGCTACCGGCTACTGCGAGAGATCAAGCGGGAAACGTTCAAATTGAATCACTATGTACGGACAATATCCTTATAATTACTCTTGGTAATAGTCTTCGCCAACAATGGCGCGCGGGGCACGCTGCGTCCATCCATCGATAATGATCAAATGCGCCGCGCTGTGCCTCAACAATCAAACGCGCTCCGGGGCCCAACACATATACACCAACACTCAACACGGCAACACTCAACGCTCGACAGCTAACATTTCAAAATATCTTTTCATCCATCTTCAAAGCTCAAGGTACCTTGATCCAGGGTATAATCGTAATCGGCGCACAGTGGAACGAGTCGATGAGAGTGATCGGACATGATATATAAAACTTAACATTCAAATATTTTGTGTCTTTACGGTTACAATGTATTGTAAGGGGTGATTCTTGTAGACAATTTTACGAGAAAATCAATGAAATTACACTCAAACTTCCACATTGAGTTTTAAAGAAGATACGAGCATCTAAAGTTTACATAGCATGTCTGGCCTCTCCCACTGATTTACTCCACTGTGCGGCGTGGCACCTTTATTATTTTAACTGCTCGCCACAACCATAAACTTCTTCTTCTTCTCCTTATTCTCCTCTTACATCTTCTTCTTCTTTTGTTTTACATAAAAGTATGGACCCTCCAATCACAGTCGTTTTGAATCTGTAATGGGGCAGTTGCAATGGGTCTGTTACATGGTCACCCGCAGAAAAATTTCCAAAAGGGAGCATCATTTTTGAATCACAACGGAAGGTAGGACCCCCCTAGGAGAACCTCCCCCCCCCCCCCCCCGTGGAAAAAGGGAACACTTTTTTTCACCCAAATCGTGTACAATTGTTAACCCATTGTAGATTAATCAAATATTAATAACAATTTTGACGTGTTCGATATAATGGATAAAGGGGCGACAGATGATGACGATATAGTAAAAAAAAATATTTAATTTATTATTCCTTGCAAAAAAATGAGTTAAAATTACAAAATAAACTAATAATGAAGTTTGTCAACTATTACTCCTTTGATTTCATTTTCTTTTTTCCTTTCATTTTTCATCGTGAAATTTTGACTTTTTTGAATTCCAGGGGGGTAGGGCGGCAAGTGCCCCCTCTTGCCTCCCCGCTCCGGGCGCCCATGGGTCTGTTGCAAACTTTCGCTTTTCGTTATAGAGGTTTGATCCCCATGTAAAATCACTAGAAAATAACGTTGAGACCATCAGAAATTTCCAAAATCCACTCAAAAACTCAAAAAAGAAAGGACATTTAACAAAATTACAAAAAGGGAGGAGGTGGAATGAGCGAGTAGATAATTGCGATTAGATGGGACTCTCCTATTGTCACCCTCTCACATTGGCGGATACAGGGGGGGGGGGCGAAGGGGGCGATCGCCCCCCCCGTTCGGCCCAAAAAGTGGGAAAAGAGGGGAGAGGAAGGGGTATAGCAACAGCGGAAACAAGAAAAAGGGGTCATTTAGGGGCGAAAATTCAAAATTCGCCCCCCCCCGTTCGCGAGGGCTGGATCCGCCACTGCCCTCTCATTCGATCGCCGTATTGTAATTTTGATAAACGCATTTATTGAGTTCGTGGGTTAATTTTGGAGCTTGCTGATGCTCTCAAGTGATTTTACATAGGAATTAACCTTCCATAACGCTGTATCAGAAGTTTACACCTAACCCATCAAACTTTTGCCACGGATGAATGTGTGTATTACACGACCTCTAAATCAGCGGTGAAAACGGCAAAAAGAAAAAAAAATCTCGGAGACAAAAATATCTTCCTAAACTCATTAATAACACTGACAAAAATAAATATAGTTAAAAAGTACAGAACAAAATAAGCTGTTGCTAAATTAACCTATAATTTTGTTAAATTAACAACTCGAATGCTAAATCAGCAATTTATTTTGTTAGCTTAACAACTAATTTGCCCAACCAGCAAATCAAATAGTAGAATTAACAATTTTTATGCTGGAATAACAAATTAGTTAGTAAAATCAGCAATTTATTTTGCTGATATAACAACCTGAATTGTTATAGATCAACTAATTGGGTTAAGTTCTGCATTTTTTACTATTTAAAATTGCTAAATTGCCACTGTCTATTTTTGTTTAAAAAACACCATTATGTGGTTGATTTAACAACTATTTTTGTAAACTCAACAAATAAATTGTTAACTTAACAGAAAACCCTGGTTGATTTAGCAACTTTCAATTTTTGTTAAATCAGCAAATTTTGAACTGTTGCTTTAACAATTGATTTTTTTCAGTGAACATAAACGTTTGAAAATTGTAGCCATTCGTCGCTCGTCGCGTCGTGGCATAGGCACTTACCATGGAGATCGCAGCTAATGGATGAATGCGAATGCCGCGAAAAAGTATCGCGTTATGCAGACGGAGACTGCGAGTTCGGTCAACAGAGTAAGGCGGGTTGCGTTGTGGGAATAAAGAGCGAGAGAGGCATGCGGGGCGCTAAAACGTAGCGAATCGAGTGGAATTAACCACGGCGCGGCGGGGAGGAACGAGGGAGGGGGAGAATGGACATTGCGAGCCGAATGAGCCCATTTGAGGTTAATTAAAACGTTATAATTGATCAGCTGAAAAGTAATAGGTTGTGAAAAACGGGACACGAAACTAATTCGCGTTGTTGCGTTAGCTTTTAATGGGCGCTTAGGGGACGACGAGGGGGAGGGGGAGGGGGAGGGGGGAGGGGAGGGGGAGAGGGAGGGGGGAGGATGATGGGGGAGGGGGAGGGGTGGGTGACCGGTGCGACGACAGGGTATAGAAATAAGGGATTTCCGTCCCATTCAGAAATTCCTCGGACTTTCGTGGAGCGGTCGGGCGAATGGAGCAAGAACGAATGAGGGTGGGAGGGGAAGGGTTTAGGGTGTCGGTGAGGAAGGGATGGAGGGAGAAGAGAGGGGTGGACGAAGGAGGAGGAGGCGAGACCGAGCCAAGGGATGGGTTCAAGAGGAGGAAAAACAGGAGTTAAGTCGAACACAAAAGTACCTATAGAAATTGAGCACCCCTTCAGAGTTAAAGGCCGGGGGCCGCCCCAGGAAAGCTAAAAGAGAAAGAAAGAGAGAGGGAGAGAGAGAGAGAGAGAAAGAGAGAGAGTGGGAGAGAAAAAGAAAAACAATGACTTTTATTATACACACATGAAACAATAATACACGGCACTACAAACAATCACTTTTTTTTCTCGTCTCACAGTGGAGGAAAATAACAAAAATTGGTGGTCTTAAATCGGCAAATGTATCAGCGGTCTGATGCAAACTTTTGCTACAACGTTATGACGGGTAGATTTCTTACTATGGTATAATAATCTAAGCCCTCTATGAGCTCCAAACTGGGGTTTTTTTATACTTTTTTCAAAAATGTGTTTTCAGACCCAACAGACGTTGCTAATTATGTTACGAAGCTGAAACTTGGCATGTTAACAGATTTTAATGTGATGAGCAACCCTACATTTTCATCTACTTACGGTACTCAATCTACTTACGGTAAAATCGCGTGAAAATCACAATAAAAGCATCGAAACGTCTCGAAATCCAGTCACAAACTCAATAAATACGTTTTACAAAAATAAAAATGGCGGTCGAATGAGCGTGTGACAATGGGGGAGCAGCGGCGGCTCGTGCAATGTGGCAACAATGGATTTCCTCCATTTAAAACTGTGTAAAATAATCGATTACTTGGTGAGGCGCAGCGCCTCACTTAGTATCGATCTTTTTGCACACGTTTAAATGGCAAAAGTACACGGTTGCCGGATTGCACGAGCCGCCACTGTGGGGGAGTTCCATTTATTCGGAACTTTCTATGCTGAGGAAAGTGATTCATCATAGAGGAAATTGCAATTAGATGGGGCTCCACTCTGACCCACTCGTCCAAACGTCATCATTCAATTTTGTTTAAAGAAGCAATATTTATCGAGTATGTGAGTGGATTTGGAGACTTATCAATACTTTCAATGTGATTTGCATGTAATTTTGCGTAAGGATCGACCCTCCATAATGCTGAAGTAAAATATTGCAACGGATCCATTGGAGTACCTAACCTAGAGATGTCGTTTAAAAGCTTTCATTTACTGATCCCAGACAATTCAAGAACACTTCTAGGCTGAAAATATTCGTGAGTTGTAGTTCGAGTGAGTGAAAATAGTTCAGCAAAAGCTTTAAAAATGAAACATTGGATGCTTTTTTGCTGATTTGAGGCCATTTTAACTTGCTGCATGATTTGAGGCCATTTTAACTTTCTGCATAAATTGAGGCCATTTTAACTTGCGGCATGATTTGAGGCCATTTTAACTTGCTGCATAAATTGAGGCTATTTTAACTTGCGGCATGAATTGAGGTCATTTTAACTTGATGCATGATTTGAGGCCATTTTAACTTACTGCATGATTTGAGGCCATATTAACTTGCAACATGATTTGAGGCCATTTTAACTTGCTGCATAATTTGAGGCCACCGAATCAGATAATTCGACCCATTGTGCGGCATCGCCATTGTCACGATCGTTCGGCTCCTTATTCCAGTTGACTCCATAAATTTCGTATAAGTACATCGCCTCCGAACCGTCCCGCTATGAGCTTATTATTCTCTCTCTCTTTCTCTTCTCTCTCATACACATACACGTTTTTTGTCCTCTTTTACTCTCTCGCGTGGCCTCGAAGTTGAGCACTTAATGACCCGAAAATGTGGCAAAAACGTGGGTAACTCATGTCTCGTGATTCGAAATGTAACTCGCAACATTATTTTTTCGTTTCATTCTTAATCAGTAAATCTATTTCATACACTTGGTTTCTCCCCCACCTACCCCCCCCTCTCTCACTCTCTCTCTCTCTCTCTCTCTCTCTCTCTCTCTCTCTCTCTCTCTCTCTCTCTCCTCTCTCTCTCTCTCTCTCTCTCTCTCTCTCTCTCTTTCTCTCTCTCTCTCCCCATTGTTTTATTTGCGATATTAATTTCACCCCTCTTGCTTTGGGATATGGGCCCACTCACTATTTGTGTTACAGTCTCAGCCACGATGTAATCAATTATTTATTTACTGACGCGTTTATTTATTCACTTGCTACATTTATCCAATGAGCTTGGACGACCGTGCATAAAAGATACATGAGTCGAGCAATGCCGTCAGATCACCGTTTCATTTTGCACAGCTCGCAGAGGCTCCGTACTGAAAGGAAAAGTTCGGCCAGTAGAGCTCTTGCAGCATGATCAGTGGGCAGTCCGGGGGGGGGGGCCTACGTCGATCCGCCGCCTACAGATGAAAACTATGTACATGATTGATAACATTTCTCAATACCCTCAATGATTCCACATATCGACTCAAGTAATTCACAATTCACTTTCTTATTATGACTGTAATGAACGAAAAATGTTAGGCCTCAAAGGCAGCATTGGCTCGATTTTATGGTTTGAGTTGAAAAACACCTTACACTGTTAGAAATGTTCACTCAAACTCCAGTTATATACATGAAAGCCATGATTTCTCCCGGTATATAGTTTTGGGAGTAAGATATTTGTGTAGTAGAAAATGGTGTGAAAATGTCAAATGAGGAAAGATATAGTAATAATTTCCATTTTTCCGGAGTTAAAATATTATTTTACTCCATAAAGGAGGCATGAATACCCTCTTCAGTAGTACTTTCCGCTCATTACTCCCGGTGCATGCTATTTTTACTACGAATGAGAGTAAAATTTACCCTTATTTTTATGTTTGCTCCGATTTTTTCTCCGGATTTTTGACCGATTTTTAACAGTGTATTTTTTCACTTTAAAGCAGTGGCGTCGCGTGCCATCTGGCAGCAATGCAACCGCTCCATTTAAACTCATTTAATATATCGAATTTTCCTTGTGCACTGTGCACCCCCTGAATTCGATATTTTACATGAGTTTAAATGGATAGAATACATTGTTGCCAAGTTGCACGCGACGCCACTGCTTTAAAGTATAATAAATGCCGCATCAATCGAAAAGTATTGATCTGGTCTTTTTGAATCTGTTAAGATTTTTGAGAAATCCTCAACACTGTACTCACAAGGGCCAATTCAAAAATTTTCCAAAAAAAACCCTAAACCAAAAAAATTAAAAGCGCAAAAATGTTGGCAATTGCCTCTGCTTCAAGGACGAGAACTTCTATTGGATACTTTTTGACGAAAACTTGAAAAATGTGCATGAAAACCCCCTCTCAAAATACCCACAAGGGGCTATTTGGGGCTTTTGTAATTATCAACAATAGAAAATTTGCGGTCGAAACTTTACCTGACTGTTTTGTTCCAAATCATTTGGATCGGACGGTAAAAAAAAAGAAAAAAAAAAGAAAAAAAAAAAAAATTGCGAAAAAAATGCTTGATCCGGATGGTCTTTGATACATGGAATACTCTGCTTGCTCATCAACTATCCACTGCCCCACATGGAGGTACACATTTTTGTTACCATAATTTTTCAAAAATCAGGTTTAAATTAATTAAAAGAGGCCAAACGCAACGACACTTTTACGTCAGAATCAATCAAACAAACATTCATTTGTGAGAAAAAATTGTAGACAAAAATCATGATTGAGCATGGTTAAATCTTGAAAATAACGCGTAAATGGCACCTTTTGACCAAAAATTGACTAACATTAACTTTTTAGACACCTTGTAGAGTGTCAAAAAATCATAAAATTGTTATTTACACCATGGAGAACAAAAATTCTTCAGTAAAGTTTCCCCCAAAAAATTGTAACTTTTGAAATTAATCCATATTTAGTGCGCAACGGAGCAATATTTTGGCTTTCCGCTGCGCTTGAAAGTTAATTTCAGTTATGTTGCAACAGAAAAACTGACTATTTTTTTGTTCTTAAAGGAGTTTTCTCGTCACTGAAAAAACAAAGCTTCAGTAGAACCGGAGTAGCTTATTAGAATAGCTTTGCAGAGCAAAAGTCCTTGCTTTACCGTAGCAAGTTGCGGTTTTCCTGAAGCACTACTTTGGTAGAGCCAAAGCAAAAAAAAGAGGCTGTTACTCTAGAGAAGTAGTGCTTTGTTACACCTTCAACTTTCTCCGGTACAGCTTGAACTTTGACTCTCCGAAGCTATTTTTAAAGGTTGCTTCGGCTGTACACGATAAACTTTGTTTTTTCAATGTTAGTCAATATTTCACTGTGCGTATTCTTTAACACAAACGAAATACACCTTGGATTAAAAAAATAATTCTCTCAGTGCTAAAGTCATCGTTATGCAGTTTGCAGACTATAAATCAATCAGCTTTGAAAGAAATCCCATATGTGAGGCTCTTTGATAAAATAAATGTGGCATCGAGGCGAGAGCTGCAATTCCGTGGCATGTCACGGCTCGCGCGACTCTCGTGTCTTGCCATTCCTTGCAAGTGGCTATACGCGACGCGACGAGACGCTTTTCCCATCTTTCTTTTCTTCCCTCTTTCCTTTTACTTTACCGCATGCAACCCGCTCGGCAAGCAACCGCAACTCCCAACATTTTCACTCTTGAGTCTTTCGGGGGCGAAACTCTTTACTTCTCGATCGCGATTCGTGAATAACTCATTTTTAATTTTCATTCCCTCTTCTCTCTCTCTCTCTCTCTCTCTCTCTCTCTCTCTCTCTCTCTCTCTCTCTCTCTCTCTCTCTCCCTCTTTTCTTCTCTCTCCTTCCTCCCCTCCTTCTCCATCTGCTAGAATGTTGCGGGCTCTGGATTTCTTGGCTCTCACACATTCGTCGGTGGCAGGTGTAAATATCCTATTTAAAACGTCCACATGTACAAAATGTGCAACAAGACATGTCCATTGCAATAATGTCCACCATAGAATGTCCAATTTATAATTTGTCTAGAGTTAATAAATGTCCAATGTACAATTTGTCCATCATACATAAAATCCTCTCAAAATAATGTCCAAATGTAGATTAATAAGTAAGTTGTAAGTTGGCAAAAAAGAAAGTCCACAAGTTGTAAACGATCAAAAATCCTTCGATGACGAATCAGTCTTTCCCTATTTCTCCTTCCACCTCTCCTTCTCCATCTGCTGGAATTTTGTGGGCTCTGGATTTCCTGGCTCTCACACATTTGTCGGTGGTGGGTGGAAGTAATGTCCTGTTTTAAAACGTCCAAAGTACAAAATGGGCAACAAAGACATGTCAATTGCAAAAATCTCCACAATAGAATGTCCAATTCACAATTTGTCCAGAGTAAATAAACGTTCAATGTACAATCTGTCCATGATACATGAATTCCGCTTAAAATATAATGCTCAAATGTAGACTAAGTGTTGGCAAAAAAGAAAGTAAACAAAAATTGTGTAATTTTATTGAAATGAAGACATCCGGCGCGACAAAGTTTTGAAAGCACGGACAGACGAGGAGGAAGAATAGTAGATAAGAAGGATTTTTTAAACTATTTTCATAAACAACCGTTAATATAGTGTTCGCGCCGCCTAAAGTCTGCGCTAGCGTTTAAATTTGCCGCCGTTTTCGAAAGCTCCGCCGCGATCAGAGGTCAGAGGCCGAAGTTAGCCGACCCCGACCGAATCGCCCCGCACCCCGCGCCGCGGGCCCCGTCCAGCTGATCCGCGGTGAGCTGACCGGTGCCCGCGACCCGGCACTTGTGTGTGTGATTCTGGTGCGTGTTCCTGCGTCCCTACCTCTCTCTCTCTCTTCTCTTCAGGATGGTTTTCGGCATCAAAGGGTTTTGGGTAAGAGTTTCGGTCTAACCGCCCCCTTCCTTCTCCCCTTTAGTTTCGTTAGTCCGCCTTTCTTTTCAGCTTTTCGCCCTTTTTCTCCGCCGGGCCGCCATGTGGCTCGGCATGCCCTAAGCTTTTAATAATACCTCGAGTGATGTGACGTCAGGACGTAATTTAGCGGATCGCGATGTAGCCCAGGATTCTTAGGTGAGTCGGAAATAAGCAGCAATTCCCTTCTCTCTTCATTGTATATATATGTGTGTTTGTCCCCATGTTTCTTTGCACAACGTGATTGAAGCCGGGCCCCCGATAGTCGATTCTGTTAGATCGCGTGGGCGATAGAGTGTGGGATCGATTATCGGAGTCCCGGCAATTCCTTATACAGTCCACTCTTAAAGACCCCGGACTAAACATATAGTGACTCCCTAACCTCGAAAAACAAAATTCAACGTATCTAGAATGCACAGGAAAGGCTGATGCCATTAAATGACATCGCTAAGATGTAACTGGATCAACAAAATTTGTCAATCTAATTTAAATACCCCCCCCAACAAATGAAAAGTGCCCTCTGCTGTGACCATTATTGGTCACTTAAAGAATATGCATAGTGTCCTTGAAATCGCCGTGGTCAGCTTTTTCCTTCGTCTTCTCCTCTGTTGCAAAATTGGATCAAACGCATGCATTCGAGCGCTTTATTTGCGTTAACAGCTTCGAAGGCGCAATGAGGAGTGTATATAAACGTGTCGTTGCATTCGACAGGGATTGTAGATTAGGTGTCCCACGATTCGTTGTTATAGGTAATGCGCAGTAAAGGCTGACAATCGGCCCTCCTAGGAATGGGTTCGGAGAGGAGCGGGAGCGGGAGGGGGGAGGGATATCACAGAGTCATCCATCACTTTTCGTGCACCGATCAACGCTCGAATGAGACGCGACGCCGCACAGTACTTCGAGCATACGGAGAATTGATCAAAACTCATAACTGCGTCAATAATGCATGTATGATTACGAAAACTTCATGGATTCCGTGTATTGACCACTAGAATGAAGTGCCGTGACCAAAATTTGATTTATTTTTTTGTTTGGTGGGAGGGGGGGAGGTGCAATCTCTGAAATAAGATAAACAAAAGTAGCGCAAGGTGCAATCTGGCAACACAGCTATTAGTCCGTTCTAACTCGTGAAAAAGATTGAAACATGAGTGATTAGGTAGTTTTTTTGATTTCGACCTTTCATACGCATTTAAATGGACAAGTGCGGCGTTGCCAGATTGCACGCTGCGCCAATGATGGACTCCCAATTTGCATCATTTTCGTGGTCAGTCGAGTGCGTGAAAGAACTTAGATGTAAAGATGGGCCAAGGATATTAATCTGGAATGAATAAATAAGAAACGTTAATAAATAAAAAATACACTTTGTATTAAAATAATGACAAATTCCAATGGAGGAAAATTTGTAAGAATTACTACACTAAACAAAGGAACCAAAACAATCAATTCATAACAGAAAGAAAAAAAATGAGGGTAGATCAGTCTTTTCAATTGCACAGCTTATAAAGAAAAATAGTTTCTGTAAACAAATTTCGTTCGACAAACGAAGTCACATCATGTGTCCGCTTGGCCATAGTGCTGTTCAACCATCTCTCGAAAGCACCTCGGTGTGTAATGCGACCTGAAAAAAAGAGAAAATAAAGTTAAAACTTTCGAGAAGGTGTATTCAGTGATAATCGCAACCAAGACACTCATGGTTCGAACTAAGGTTCACTCCCCCCCCCTTTTCATAATATAGGTGCTGATGGACAATCAGCAAAAAATATGTGAAATAAAATTAAACACCCCGAAGAGGTGATGAAAGCAAGTATTTTCGCTACTTGCATACTCTCACGCCTGACTTTCCTTTTTCTATTTTTTATTGAACCTTAAATGATATAACTGCACCACTCTGGGTATTCACTATTTTGTCCTTCCGTAAAACTAAAGGATATCTTTGCTAAAATAGATCACTGAATCTTATATTCGAAGTTTTTTTGTTGTTTTATTTTGTTTTTTGTTTTTTGTTTTTTTTTTTTATATAAGCAATAATTTTTGCTACATTTTCGAAGCTGTCTTGTGCGATGTTGCAACACCGGATTCGTCCCTTTATCATGTACGTAAAACTATCGACTGTTCATTGAAGAACTGTAGCTTATCAGAACTCGGATCATTGTTCAATAGGAAAAAAGCACGATTGCCCGGTTACACAAAGTTACCGCTCACGACGGCCATATGTCTAATTTTTGTTTATTCCTCCTCTGCTGAGGAGCCCCCCCCTCCTCTACCTGAGGAATAGTCTCAACTCTCTTGAACCCTTTTTTAACTGCCCCCATCTATGATTTATGAAACCGAGACTCACGGACAAAATATAGAAACTTGCGACATTTTTACGTCTCCTTAACGCAGCTAGTGCAATGTGGCAACACTGTTTCGTTTGCCATAGAAAATGTCCAAAACTCGAATTTTACAGTGGCTAACAGCCTTTACGAGAATCGATTGTTTTACATAAGTTTAAATGGATGGAATTACATTGTTGCAAAATCGCACGAGTCGTCGAGTCGCCACTGTTTGATGCACTCCATGGCCAGGGGCCAAATTTCGACAAAAATATCGCACTTTTGGACAGAAAAAATGAAAAAAACCCAATTTGCGCAAATTTGCGCAAAAAAAGCGACACATCCCCAAAAACTAGAGGCTTTGAGGAATCATTTTCCGCAAAAAACCCAGATATGGTTTTTGATGTATTTTAGAAAAGTCCTTTTGAAGTTAGCGATTTCGAAAAATTTAGGTGTTTTTAAGGGGTCATCTTTATGATACCTTATGACACTTTCCAAAATGAGTTGAAAATGTTCTAACTGCAGAAATGAGCGTTACTTACCTTCAATGAAACGATCCATGTCCAAAAATTGGCCACCACTAAGATTTCGGCTCGTATTACATGCTTATAGAGAAGGTTGAACAGCACTGAGGTTAGCCGCGACGATGTACGATTCTCGTTACATAAACTTTGGGCCGTAGTTTTGCTGCCCAAATCATTGTTTACCTTTTCATCTGCGACTGTTTTGTGATCAGTAGACTCTCCTGAACATCGTACAACGGTCAAAAATCACCAACTTGAAAGTCGATTTCTGAGGGTTTTTACCATTGATCGAAGTACTGTGCGCCGCTCCAGGACTCAGAGGACTCGAAACTCGAGATCCGTGCAAAAAGGGTAGAG
This sequence comes from Trialeurodes vaporariorum, assembly GCA_011764245.1. Classification (NCBI taxonomy): domain Eukaryota; kingdom Metazoa; phylum Arthropoda; class Insecta; order Hemiptera; family Aleyrodidae; genus Trialeurodes; species Trialeurodes vaporariorum. The sequence goes on along the minus strand of VMOF01000379.1, from coordinate 40,244,871 downwards.
AGAGAGAGAGAGAGAGAGAGAGAGAGAGAGAGAGAGAGAGAGAGAGAGAGAGAGAGAGAGAGAGAGAGAGAGAGAGAGAGAGAGAGAGAGAGGGTGAGAGGGAGGGAGGGAGAGAGGGCGAGAGAGAGAGAGGGTTGATGTATGAAGAGAGTGAGTGAGAGAGGGAGAGAGAGAGAGAGAGAGAGAGAGAGACAGGGGTGGATTCAAAAGGGTGAAGGGAGAGGAAAGAGAGAACGGAGGGTGTGAAAAGGCAAAGTGCACGATAATTGCCATTGTTTATCCCACTAATGAAACCCTAATTGATCGCCCACAGCTGCTTTCGGCGAGCCTCGCGCGACCTCCCCCTCCCTCCCTCCCTTTGCTTTATATACATACACTATTAAACCATAAACCTTGTCAACCTTTCGGGATTAGCTTGAAATATTGCTCTCTCTGTGTAACATTATCGACGATTACAATTCTGCGTATTCTAGTCCTCTGCGCAGCTTTTTCCCCCTTTTTCCCGTTTTTTCTCTCCATCAAATAGGATAGATTTAAAAAAAGGGAACGATTCGTTTGTTACTCTTTTGGACTGTTAGCAGATCTTGCCAAGGCCGGCCGAGCCCCGACTCTAATGACGAATTAAATCTTTATTAATGAATCGTTTGCCCCAGCACCCGGACCCGTTTATTGCCGGACTTGAGCTGATTGTTTGAATACGGATTGCAGTTTATTGATTTTATACGCTCCATGAGATGGAATTACTCTGAAACCGCGCGTATGTGTTGAGTGTTGTTTGTGTGGATCAGTTGCAGTTGGTAACTAAATACTAGAAAAGATTACAAAAGACTCGTGTTATTCCGACGAGTTGGATTGGATTGTCTGAGACGAGCTTGCCAGCCTAGCCCTTGATAATCCGATCTGATGATCTTCATAAAAAAAAACTAATATTGTAACAAACGAAACAAAAACAGTTCGCCACTATCAATACAACTGACCCGTCTAACAAACAATGATCACTTTATACATGAAATGAGCGAACGCACCACTTTTCACACCCGAATCAAAATAGGAGGGGGCAGGATCAGAGGGTCTTAAAAATGAGAAAAACCCGGTGAAAATCAAAAAGAAAAGTTGAAAATGAAAGTGATAAACTTAAAGCTAACTTCATCCACCCCTCGAAGTGGAGACATAAGTCCAAAGCGACACAATTTAAAGGAAGAAAATCGTTCCATTATGTCAGCTGTATATTTTGAAGAAAAAAATAATTAATTTCCGAAACTAAAATTTTTTTTGGCCTTTATTTTGTATATTTGGTCAAATTTGTGTAATTTTTGTAATAAAATGAGTTTTTGTTCCTCATATAAATAAAAACCTGTGTCATTATTTATTCCTGCCTTGAAAAAATTTCATTTTGCAGAACGAAGGTCTCTGCTCCGCAAGAGCACTCAAAAGCTGATTGCCAACAAGCAAAATAACAGTGGCGGCTTGCGCAATTTGGCAACCTTGCTTTTTTGTCATTTAAATCTATGCAAAAGTATCGATATCTTGAGGGTGCAGTTGCACCTCTTGAAGATCGATTGTTTTACATAGGTTTAAATGGAGAAAGTACGTTGTTGCCACATTGCACGAGCCGCCACTGCAAAATAAAGAGGAGAAAGAGCCAATTTCGCGAATAAAGAATTGAATTAATAACAAAAATAAAATTCTAATCACTCAGGAGTACGACTACATGGAGGTTTTTTTTTTTTTTTTAGGGAAAACACAATGTTATTCGTAGAAAAAATAATACCGCTTTTGGGCCCTCTGAAAACACCGAATCGCCGCCGAAAACAGTATCTTAATAACATCGAAAATATGGTGTCCCTATATACGTCTAGGGAACTTTCTTTTGAAAGTCATAGTACACAGATTCAAATGAGGGGAAAAATTACTTTTGACAAGTTTCTATAAAGAGCTACCACTAGATCTAGATGGCTGTTATAATTGTTATATGTATATGTCTCAACATTTTACATGAGGACGCAGGATCTCATTTTTTCTTCTCCAAAACAGTACCTATATTTTCGAAGGAAGTGTTTAGGTGTTGGACACCAAACGTCCAGACAGCTCCCATCCCCTCTCTTCTACAGTAGAATAGAAAAGTAAAGGTGTCCTCAAAGAATTTGTATAGTTTTAACTCTTATCAATCAATAGGTATATAGTGGCTCGCACCAGATTTATGAAAAATAAAATAAAAAATGTTTGATTCAACATATTTTCCAGTTCTTGTTTGCCGTTGAGACTAACGACGCACCGCTCACAAATCAGAAAAAAAAGGAAAAAGTTCACCGTCTCTCAAAAAAAAACTCGACGTAAAATTTGAAAAGCGTAAAGCTTCAGTGAAGCTAAGGAGATTAATCTTGCTTGAAATCGTATTCTTTCCTTCGGGATGAAATGACCGCGACAAGACGGCGTTTAACAGACGCAAAAAAAGGAGCTGAATAGTTCTGAGAGGGAGTATAGAAAAAAAAATGAAGCTGCTGGGCTTCTGTATGAGAGAATATAATCGCACAGTTTATGATAATTCATCACAAATTCGAAGGGCGGATGAAAGGCTCCTTCACTCGAACTTAAATGGAGCGTAAATTTCGGAACTTAAATTCGGAACAGAGGAGAGCCAGCTAGACGGACAGTCGCTACTGCTGCAGAAAAAAGGGAAAAAAATGACACCGTCATCCGATTTAATAGAATATGTAGCGGACTTGCTTGTGTGCATGGGGCGGATATAGAAACTTGTCTCTCTCTCTCCTCCCATTTAAACTTGTGGGTTAGAAAAGGACGGAGAATAAGACGAAAGTCACGTGATGGCCCCCTCTGCTATCCTTTTCTAACCCATGTGTTTAAATAGAAGGAGAGAGAGAAAGACTTATTCCTATATTCACCCATGCTTATATGTGTCCATGTGTGTGTGCGTCTGTGCACAGTTTATACATCAATTCATTACATCATTGTAACCTCTGATACATGAAAAAAGGAGGAAAGGAGCAATAATGAATAATAAAACACGATAATAATGACAAAAAAAAATATAAACTATTCCATCCTTTCTCCATTGTCATAACCCTCCGCCCCCCGCCACAACACACAACCCTTGAAACTCTCGAGTTATCTAAACATTGGCCTCTCCTCCCCTATCCTACACGCTACACCCTTCGTTGACACTACCCTAGTTCAAAATCGCCCCTCGGTCATACATTAAACCTCTTTCCCCATTATTATCATCACTTAATCAATAACTGTTGTGTGCTGCTGTGTTTATTCCTGTAAACAGTTTTAATGATTATGATACGTTATTATGCTAATCTCTCGGTTAAGTCTTTTTCCCCCCTCTCTCTCTCTCTCTCTCTCTCACACTCTCTCTCTCTCTCTCCCTCTCTCTCTCTCTCTCTCTCTCCTCCTTCCAGCGTCGGACTGGGCTCTCTAAATTTTGGGCCGCTCGGTCAGTTTTGGGGCCCCCCTCAGACCTTTTTTTAAAAATTAACTTAAAATGAAGCAGTTTTTACGCTATTTTCAACTGATAATTAGAGTTCTCTGTTTCTTATTTTCTATTTATTACGTAGCCTTATTAAGGATCCAGATTGTAGCGGGCTTCTCTTGGTCCTTTTTAAACCCACAAAAATATTAGCAAGAGCATATGCTCGGCTGCGGCTTCTAGTCCAGGATAAAGTAACTTATTATCTTCGGTGGTGCAGTCAGATATTAATTCTTGGGGGGGGGGGGGGGGGGGGGGGGTTAAAGGCCGCCATATTTTTCCACGTTCCTTACTTACGGGGGGGTCTGGGGGATATGGAATACCCCCTAGGTGTTTACGGGGGGTTCGGGGGCCCTCCCCCAGGAAATTGTGAACATTTTACCTCCAAAAAACCCAATTTTAAAGGGTAATTTTAAAGTTATAGTGGATAGTAAAAGCCCTAATTTTGGAAATTTATTTTGGCAGAAGCCTTCATTCATTTTGGCCGTGCGAGTGATACTATACATACAAGTCTATATATGCCACCCTCATACTCATAAAAGCTTATGGCAATGTTCACGTTTTTTCAATTATACCGGCTTTATTTTTGATCGTTTCAGCTTGTAACTTTAAGGGTATCTTTCTGAAGTATATGTTCACAAGCAATGGCATACGCAGGAACTAAGCGCTCTCGCTCTTTTCCCGTTTGAGTGAATGTACTAGAAAAGGAAAGAGATTGGGGCTAAAGTAACGTTCTAGCCACTGTTTCTGTCTTTTTTCTACACACGTGTTCAAATGGGGAAAGAGAGAGAAAGACAAATGCCTGTGTACGCTAAAGCTCACAGGTGCCGACGATCTTCTAAATTGCGCTACTTGCGTATTTTCGAAATAATCGACTCTGGAATCACCATGATAGTAAACCTGACCAAGTGGCTACCATCACCTGCGAATTTAAAAGCGCGAATTGTATGCTCATTACATGAGCCAATGGGCTTCTTTGCAGTTTGCTGTCGATACATCGGACTCAACCTATCGATTTCAAGACAGCTCATTGGCTCAATCAGTTTATTCGCGCTTTTAAACTCGCAGGTGGAAAGACCTCTTAAGCTTTTTTTCCAAGCAGCATCTGAAATCAGCGCTGCTAGGTCTCGCGGCTTTTTCTATGTGTTTTTATGAGAAAAACAGGCAGATCTGGCAACCACTAAAGGATCCAAGTTATTGCCCTTCTCTCTCTTCTCCCATTAGAATGCATGTGTTAGCAAAGGATAGGAGAGGGGGCGAAAATCACGTGACTGCCCCTAATCTGTCCTTTTCTATCATACGCGTTCTAATGGAAGAAGAGAGAGAACGATAGATTCCTGGATCCGCCAGTGCTGGCAACACTGTCTGAAATTCATCTGGCAGAGGAAAAATTGCCAAAGAAGCTGGAGGGGATGACATAGAAGCGGCGGGAAGGGCGGTGGAGGGGAGATAGAGGGTCTGATGGCTTCCGGATTCCGTTTCTTGGTAATGCTATTAGTGCCATTTGAAAGGCAACGACGGCCTTTAGCAGTAACTTCCGGGTCTCATTTTGGAAATGTTAACATCGGTCCATAATGTCGTGCCCCAGCGTTGCTGTATCCCCGCGCTCTCTCTCCCTATCAGAGCTGCCGTTTTGCGTATAATTAATCGCATTTTTCGATTCACCGATGATCCACTGGTTCAGAAAAGATTACACAGTTGAGTTCAGTACATGACTGTAAATGCACGAAATTACTCTGTTCTGGAATCTTTTCTTAACCGGTGGAGCCGCCGATGACTTTAAAAAACTGGCGGATATTTTAATTAATTAACGGCCTCCGCCGCCTACAGCTATGATGTTGCATGTTGCATGAGAAAGTATATTTTGATCTACTGGCAAAAATTGGCAGTAAACGCTAAAGATTCCGCGCATAATTACTATGAGCAAACCTGTCATTAGGCTCCTTTATCATTTCATGGCCAGAACTGCCGCTTTGCGTATAATTAATGACATTTTTCAATTCACCGATGATTCCACCGGTTGAAAAAAGATGACACAGTTTAGCTCTGTGTATGACTGTAATGCACGAAAATACTCTGATCTGCAATCTTTTCTAAATCGGAGGAAACTCCGTCAATTAATTAAAATGTCCGCAAGTTTTTTACAGTCATCGACAACTCCACCGGTTGAGAAACGATTACAGATTCCAGTATTTTCGTTCGATTTATACACTGAACTGTGTAATCTTGTTTCAACCGGTGGTATCACCAGTGAGTTGAAAAATGTCATTGACTTTACGCAAAACGGCATCAGCTCTGTCCATGGCGGTCTTTTGACTTTTTTCCAATGGCGGAATTGACTCACGAGCAAAACTGATCTACACTTTTGAGACTTGGCAGAGAAAATATGGCGCCAAGCTCTATTGGTTTTAGGTTATTTCACAGCTCCTCGTCAACCGTTCACCGCCAAAAGAAGAGATTCGGTACCATACGTCCTTACTTGAGCACAAAAAACTTTCGATTCAACTGCATCATGGAGTATATAGTCTCCCAGAGGCAAAGCTCTGCTTCAGTTGCACCAAAAACACCTCTCCCTACCATAAATTCGGTAGAGCCAGAAAATTTTTATTTTTTTTCATTGAAGATTTGAAGAATAACTCTAGCGGTTCATAAACACCCAGCCTTGGATGAGTCAAAATTTGAGGAAACCTTAATTCTTAAATTTGGTCATAACTGCTTTGTGCCGTAACACAGCAGTGAACCGGTTAGTGGAAATGAAGAGCGTGTGAAATATTAGAGGTGTGCTCATTCTGAGAAACAAAACCTTAAAATAGTATTATGTTTCTAGTGAAGAGCTGACCTTGTGTTTTATGAACCACTACGAAATTCAATTACTGTTAGTCTATACGACTCCATTCAAGCTTTTTGCACGATAAAAAGCGAACTTTTCCTTTTGATGAGCTTGGGGTGGCGCGGTATGGCGAGGCGGTGCTGTATGGTAGGGTGCCCAGTGGTCCAGTTCCAGTTACATCCCTTTCTTCCTCTCTCGTCCCCTCCCCCTCTCTCTCTCTCTCCAAAACCTCTCTTCCTTTCGATCTCACAAAATTCTGCAACTCGGCCAACAACCCTCAACGCGATTCCGGCCAGGGTGTCCGGCTCCGGATCATCCGCAAAAGATAAAACATCGTTTAATTCTCTCATTATGTAATAATACTTCCCAGCCTCCCTCCCCCAAGCCGCTATCATCCCCCTCTCGCTAAACAACCCCTCTTTACCTCTTCCTGTCCACCACTATTTTTTTTTCTATTATTCCGAATGATATTCTTGCTTCCAGCCACAGTTACTTGCTTTTGCGGGAGGCGGAGTAGCGCAGAGTACCGAGGACCGTTTTATTATCATGTTGAGAGAAAGAGAGAGACAGAGAGAGAGACAGAGAGAGAGACAGAGAGAGAGAGAGAGAGAGAGAGAGAGAGAGAGAGAGAGAGGGGGGGGAGAGAGAGAGAGAGAGAGAGAGAGAGAGAGAGAGAGAGAGAGAGAGAGAGAGAGAGAGAGAGAGAGAGAGAGAGAGAGAGAGAGAGAGACAGGGATAGAGGATGAAAGGGAGGGAAAGAGAGGGTGAGAGAGAGGAAGAGAGGAAGAGAGGAAGAGAGGAAGAGAGGGAGCGAACGAGAGAGAGAGAGAGAGAGAGAGAGAGAGAGAGAGAGAGAGAGAGAGAGAGAGAGAGAGAGAGAGAGAGAGAGAGACATTATCATTCCCTCGTCATGATGTAGTTCCGGTTTTTCCGCAGATTCCAGCCATTTATCGTCGGTCATGCTCGCAGTTGACTGTTTACTTTGACTTTATTCATTTCTCCCGCGCTTTATTTGTTTTGTTTGGTCTATGATAAATTTTAATGCTTCATTTGTCCTCTTATTCCTCCAACCACCCTCCACCCTTCATCCTCCCCTCTCTCCATTCTCCTCGGATGGATTCTTTTATCCGATAATGCATCCGTCCGGGTCCGTTTTCATCTCATTCCATCGTCGTGGGCTCTAAATCGTCTGGCCATTACCAAAGACTCGTCCTTAACAAAGATTATGTAAAACCCAAAGACCGATTTCCGTTCGAATTTTCCACATCGTGCAATTTTGTGCTTCTCTCCCCTCCGCCACCCCCACCACCACTCCTATACATCCTCTCTCCTCCGTCGGAATGAGTTGTTTGCCAGCAGATATTCAAAAGCTGTTAGGTTATGATGCTTTTTTCGGAGCATGAACTCATGATATTATGATAGTAGACCCCATACAAATTTAAGATGACTGTTTGTGTCACCTATTATATCAGAAAATATGGTGAGCTAAAATCAGATGTCTAGTTGAGTGGAACAAGCAATTAGATTAACACGCTCGAATTTCAAGTTTTTACACGATGTCTCTTTCATTAAACCTGACGTGAGGTCATTTTTGCCATCTTTTTTTCCAAGAAAAAAATAATATTTTACCGAAACCATCCATATTGTGTTCGTAAATCTTTCCAATTATTGTTTTCTGTGTGACAAGAAAAAATTGGCTTTTTGATTGTAACCAAACTGGGCTACCTCCACATGATCGGCTGATGGATAAAATGTATGTCATTTTGCTAAAAAAAAAAAAAAAAACAAAAAAAAAAAAAAAAACAAAAAAATGGGACTAAATAAGGATCTTTTTCGAGAAGCCCACCTCAAATTTGGAATCCTTGACGTCTACAATATTGAGTTGGCGAGTACTCCTTAAAGTAGCAACGTTGAAGCCGTAACATGGAGACGGCATTCGTATCTCTCTCTCTCTCTCTCTCTCTCTCTCTCTCTCTCTCTCTCTCTCTCTCTCTCTCTCTCTCTCTCTCTCTCTCTCTCTCTCTCTGGCCACCGGCCACCGGGAGTCCATCAATGAGGATCTCACTGCTAAAAGACTGGCTACCTTTAAGATATTAAAAAATAAATACGGATCGAAGAATGTTTGGACTATCGATGGTAGATTACATTATGTTGATGAAAACGGTAAAAAGAAAACTTGCTACAAAGGGTGATCTGTATATATTGGTATGACTTTCTGCAAGTTGTAGTTATAAAATGTAATTTCTTGAAATTTTTTACAGAAAATGAAATTTCCTCGAAAAATGATTTTTTTTTCTAAAAATGAATTTTTTGAAAGGATAGTATTTTTTGAAAAATAAAAAATCTAAAATGATTTTTCTAAAACCGGTTTTCTTTTCCTTTCCTTATTTTCTTTTGCTAATCGGTAATTTAATCGGTTCTCTAGTAATACGTTTTGATCAACTATTTTCATCTATTTTTGTTTTTTGTTTTTTGTTTTTGTTTTTGTTTTCTTTTGGAGAGAAATACTAGCTATAAAACACTAGCACGATTGCTACTTATTCACTAACTAAGCTGAGAGCACAAAATCAAAAATATGCCTTTCACGAGTGACTTTTTTTACCTGATTTTTTTTGTTGTCTCTTTGATTTTTATTATTATTACTGCTATCATTTTTATTATAATTTTGTTGTTTTTATTTGTTTTTTATTTTTATTTGTTTTTTTTTTTTACTCTTCTTTTTTATTATTTTTGAATATATCTTTAAATTGCCCCTACATTTTTTTACCTCCCCACCCCCTTCCACCCCATCGATGCAAGTAACTTTAGAATAATTTTGATCCCTCTGCTCACCAGTTTAATCTTTTCTCCTAATTCAACATTTATTATTTCTTTCTATTCTCTGGTCATTAGCGTTGACTGTTCTTATATTATTCTTATTATTAGTAATTTTGCTTCTATTATTATTACTCTTTTTACTCTATTTTTTATTTTTTTTAACTTCTCTTATGGATAATTCTGATCAATCTGCAAGCATTCGTGGTCTGCTGGGCGGATCGTTTCAGCGACAGGACCGTTCTCTAAAAATTTGCCACGTTAATGCCCAATCTTTACTTGTCACTTCTCATTTCACTGAATTTACCCAACTTTTCGCCGGAGGAGAGGCAGATCTTGTGGCAGTCAGTGAAACCTGGTTCAGACCCTACGTTCCCGACATTGATATCTCTTTACCTGCCTACAAAGTTTTTCGAAGCGATAGAGTGGATAGTAATGGTGGTGGAGTCGCAGTGTATGTTCGAAAAAATTTGCCAGCAAAAATTTTGTATAAAACTGATGGAATGCTTGGTAAACCTGAATTTTTAGCACTAGAGGTGGGAAGTAACAGAAATAAATTTTTATTTATCTCAGTGTATCGTCCTCCTAAGGTTGGATTTGGATCTGAGTTGGAGGAAGTAATGTTTAATCTATCAGCTAGTTTTAGTCATGTCATCATGACGGGTGATTTTAATGTCGATCAAAATGTAACTTCTTTTGACAAATCATACCTCTCTAACTTATTCCGACAATGTGATCTGTTCCTTACACCAATGAAATCAACCCATTTCACGTCAACCTCTGAGACGTGGCTTGACCTTATGCTTGTAAGTGATTCAAGTGCCATTTGTGAGTATGGGCAAACTGCTGTTCCTGGCCTCTCAAAGCATGACCTAATTTACCTCGTTTACAATATTACTATGCCCAACGTAAAGCACAACAAATTTTGCTGCGCAATTTCAAAGATTTTAACGAAAAAACTTTCTGTTCCGACTTAGGTAAATGCGTATGGCAAGATTTGTATGACAGTAACGACATAAATTACAAAGTGCACACGTTTAATTCCCTGTTTTTAAAGGCTCTGGACGCACACGCACCTCTCAAAACAATTCTCGTAAAAAGACCCCCAATGCCATGGCTAACCGATAACATTAAACAAATGCAGAGTGAACGTGACATAGCCTGGAAAATATTTAGAGAAACCAAAACTAAAGTAGATGAAACAAACTTTAAAATCTTAAGAAACAAGGTCAAACAAGAGATCAGGAACAGTAAAATTAGACATGCCCATTCTGTATTTAACGATAAAATTACTCCATCTGAATTTTGGAAACAAGCGAAAAAATTTGGTTTCTCGGGCAATGGAGAACACGCTGGAAATGACCCTTGTCCCTTTCACTTGATAATCTTAATTCTGCATTCTGCTCTCTACCTGATATGTCCAAGGATGCAATCTCTAATACGGTTTCACGCTATGAAGGGACTCATCAAAATGCTGGCTCTCCCTTCTCTTTTCTTCCTGTTACGGAGGAGGAGGTGGGTGATGCTATGGCTGCTATAAATCAAACATCAAAAGGATTTGATAAAATTTCAATGGAACTACTTTCTAAAGGTTTTAGAGTTATTGTCCCAGTTGTCACGCACATTTTAAATTTTTCTTTAAAAACTGGAAGCTTTCCGGACGATTGGAAAAGAGCCATTGTAATTCCTGTACCTAAAGTAAAATCGCCATCTTCTCCTTCTGATTACCGTCCTATTAGTCTGTTGTGTGGTTTGTCTAAAGTGCTCGAAAAACTGGTCCATAATCAACTATCTAACTATCTTAATAGGCATAACCTACTCGACAGATTTCAATCTGGATTTAAAAGTGGCCATAGCACCACCACCGCTCTTCTAAAGGTTACTGAAGACCTCAAAATTGCAATGGATAGAAGACTTGTATCTTTGCTAATATTGTTTGATTTCTCCAAGGCTTTTGATCGAGTGAACCACACAATTCTTCTGGCTAAACTTAGGTTTCTAAATGTTGGAAATACCGCACTTTCTTGGTTTTCGTCGTATCTGTCAGGCAGGCAACAGTGTGTGTCGTACGATTCACTCTTTTCTGGTTGGTTGGCTTGTACGGCAGGTGTTCCTCAGGGCTCAGTCTTGGGACCCCTACTTTTTATCATTTATATATTTGACATTGCGACCAACTTTCGGCACTGCAATTATCACCTGTACGCAGATGACCTTCAAATATACCTCAGCTTTTTACCCGAAGACTCAGTTTTTGCTTTTGAACGGGCAAACTCAGATATCCAACGGTTGGTTGATTGGTCCCTTGCTCATAATCTTTTAATTAATGCCACTAAAACTCAAGCAATGTTGGTCGGTTCCGCAAGACTGAGCTCTAAGGTACTTTACAGCGAGCTACCTTCTCTTTTAGTCAATGGCCAGACTTTGACCTTGGTCAGCTCGGTCAAGAGCCTTCGATTAATCATCAACGACACTCTTACTTGGGGAGAGCAAGTAGCTACCCTTTCTCAGAAAGTGGTCGGTACCCTGCGTAGATTGGAAAGGTTTCGCTTAGATCTGCCGAAAAAAGCCAAAATCAACCTTGTTCGTGCTTTGATTCTGCCCCTTTTTGACTATGGTTCGATTGTGTACGCTGACATACACGAGACTCTAAATATTAAACTTCAGCGGCTTCAAAACGCATCTATTCGTTTTATTTTCGGTCTGCGCAGGGATGCCCATGTCACGCAATACTATAGGGATTTAAAGTGGCTCAAACTGAAACAGCGGCGTCAGTATTTAATCCTCTCATCTGTTTTTAGTACTCTAAAACGCTCAATCCCAACGTACTTTACTGATTTTTTCCTCCCGTTAAATCATGGCTCGCTGCATACAAGATCTGGCTCTCTTCTGAGAATACCAGTCCATCGCACAACGTTGGTAAATAATTCATTTAGAGTAACGGGCTGTCGACTATGGAATCAGTTAGATCCGGAGATTCGCGATGTTCAGCTTTCCATGAGTGCTTTCAAAATTAAAATAAAAGAGTACTTCCTAGTCAGAACAGAATAGCGCTAACAACTTGAACTGTATGTGAATAAAATTTAGTAATATTTCAAGCATTTTAACTGCAACCTCTCAATAATAAGTAACTTTTTCTATTAATATTTGTCATCATTGTTATTACTTATTTCATTAATTTATTTGTATAACTTTATTTATCTTATTTCATTATATTTAAAACTGTGTGAGCATTACCCCCTCCTCCCCTCCTCGCCCCCTATATTTTGTTTAATATTATAGAGAATGAGCTAGGTGGGCAAGTGGAAGAGAGGGCTTTATAGCCCTAACTTGCTCTCCTAGCCATAATTTAACGCATTGTCTAAGTTAATTTAGTATTATTTTAGTTTCTTACTTGTTTGTTATTTTATGGCTAATAAATTCTCTCTCTCTCTCTCTCTCTCTCTCTCTCTCTCTCTCTCTCTCTCTCTCTCCCTCTCTCTTCTAACACTTGCGTTCAAGTGAGAGTGAGAAAGAGTATAAATCAAAACCCATATGATCCGCCTTTGCTATGACTCGACTCGATTCAGTACCGACTACATGGATTGTGGTCCACTTCAGTCGTGACTGCGTTGATCCGAGCTTTGTGTCGGCATTATCAACGTTGGAAGCGCAATAAATCGGTAACGAAACAAACACGATTGTTGATGCATTATTGGGAAAAAAAAACTGCATAACCTTCTCATTTCCTCTTATGACGAAACTGATTGCAAACCAAGGTTTATATAAATTTTCGATTCTAGTAGTAGAGTAGGTGGTTCATTCTTTCTGGAGTATTTAATCAGAGGACGGAGTTTCGATTAGCGAGATACGCAATCCAAACTGAGCAAAAAAATAATATTAACCATTTTCATCTATCTAACAAGACATACGCAGATGCTATTAACGTTCTTGGATTTTGCGAATTTTTTGTTGTTCTATGGATTTTGCGGTTTTTTTTTGTTGTTCTAGGATTTTGCGTTTTTTTTTTGTTTTTTTAGGATTTTGCGGGTTTTTGTGTTGTTCTAGGATTTTACGACTTATTTCGTTGTTCTAGGATTTTTCGGGGGTTTTTTTCGTTTACAATTGAAACTGCCAAAAATATGACTTTCCCCGAAAATGACAAGTGCATGGCTCAATCCATCGGGTTGATACCTACAGTTGCAGTGTCGCGCAACGGGTATTTAAATGAAGCCAATTAATTGTATTTATGGTAGGCAAAGCAATTCCTTTTGTTTCAGTATAAATTGCTTTTCAAATTGCAATTGTGATCTCTAATCATTCGTGGACTATTGGCGTAGCGTGCAATGTGGCAACGTTGTACTTTTTCCATTCAAACCCATTCAAAATATCGAACTAATGGGTCCTCGGTGAACACCCTCGAATTCGACCTTTTACAGGTGTTTAAATAGAAGAAATACAACGTTGCCAAATGGCACGCTACACCACTGTAGTGGACTGAGAAAGGAAGTTATGAAATTATAAAAAAATCCAGTCAATTAATAATTATTTCTGTTGCAGAGTGCAAAAAGTCAACAAATACCCCTTCAATTTCTAGGGTAGGTAAAAATAGTTGACCCAAGTCGATGAGCAAACCTGTTCATTTTTGAAATGAGGGCCTTGTTTTCCAACACTGGCAGTCAAAATGTACGTTGATTCTGAATGCTGAGAAAAAGATTATATTCATTGAAACCTATTTCAATTTGAATTAGGATTCCAGTCCTTTTATCCAAGTTAAATTTTCAGCAAACGATCAAACGATCAACGACCAAATTAAAAATTCCGTGATTCATGTCCTTATCAGCGTGAAATTCTACCAAGATTGCGTACTCTTCAATAACTTCTGTAAAAACTCGTATCCTGTTAGGAACATTCAACCAAGAACCATTATGAGTTGGCCTCAATTTCTTTTGCTTGCAAATTATTTTTTGAAAAAGGATTACGCAACAACAGGGATACAATTTAAGTTCCATTCCTATAAAAAAAGGTCTAAAGTCAAGAGGTCAGAATGAGCACAAAAAGTAGGCGAGATTAATTGGGTAAGGATTTATCATGCTTCAAACTTGGCAAAAAAGCTCTCAATCGACAATTATATGTAGGAACGAGCTAGGACGGATGGTTAGTAAAAAGGGATAAAGAGAAAGAGAAGGGCCTTAAGAGAAGTTTGCAGAAGGGGGGAGGGAGAAAAAGAGAAAGATATTGCGACTGAGGCACAAAAAAGACACACTTAATGGACATTAATGGCACTGTAAAGCTTTGTAAATAGAATAAACCATTTCTAATGAACCGTTGTTTTATTGCATTTATTTTCTTTAAAGTTCTCGCTCGGAGCGCTCAATTCGCTGAATTTGATGGCTGAAGCAAATCACCCTTTTTGAAACAATTATTCAATCCCTCCCACCCAATTAAGTCTCTTCAAAATACTTTTTTTTGCCCCTCTATTCAAATCATATAGTAATCAGATGCTTAACTTTACCTCTTTTTAGCACTGTCACCGGTCATAACAAAATAATGGAAAAGAAAAACAAAACCAAAAAAAAACAAAAAACAAAAAAAAAAACAAGACTTGTAAATTTTCCTTTTGAAGTTGCGACGAAAGATGGTAAGGACTGCTTATTTTTGAACAAATTGTCACGTTCTTAAATTTTTTTGGTTAGCAAATTCAAGTATGTCCATAGATGTGATAATGTACTTTTGTTAAATTTTCTTTTTATAAAATTCTAAGTAATTTTAAGTCCAGTTTCTTAATTTCCTTAAAAATGCATTTGAAGATATTTTTGTGCCGGACACACCTCAAGTAAGAACTTTTTTCTTTTTCTTCTTCTTTTTCTTGGGTCTTTGAAGTTTTGAATTTGTAGCCTTGAAATTTAGGTTTTTAGTTACGTGACTGTATTTTGTTTCATGAATCTATGCGCATATTAATATGTATTTGAGTTTCCAATACGAGCTTGAAATAACAAACGAAAGAGGAAATGGAATTTTGATCTGCATAGTAATATGATTGACTGTAAAAATGCGGAGCTCAAGGGCTGCCCTGTTTATTAAGCTTGTAGTACGTTATTTTCCCTCTGAATTTGAATCACCGTTGATGAACCAACATCTAATTGATCATAACATTAAGCTCGCATCTGATTGATCACTTTAAATTCCCCGCATTAATTTTTTCATTTGGGTGGATTTTAACAATCTGAATCTTTTTTTTCTACCCGCAACTCGGCGTTGGTCAAACGGTACCTCTCTTGAGGCCGAAATCGCACAAGAAAGGGACAATATAACCATTGGCGGATTCAGAAAGAAATCTATCTTCCTCTCTCTCTTTCCCATTTGAATGCGTATGTGTCAGAAAAGGATAGATCAATGGCAGTCACGTGATTTTCGTCCCCTGCTTCTATCCTTTTCTAACACATGCATTCAAATGGGAAAAGAGAGTGAAAGATAGATTTCTGAATCCGCAAGTGGATATGACCTCTTCTTCAACAAATATGACTGATTGAATATACCTACAAACAGACCTTGAAAGTCTTGAAACAGACCGCAACTGACAAACAAACCACGAACAGGCCAACTGACAAACAATTGAGCCAAAGAATAAATTGGTGCAATTTAAATAAATTAATCAGCAACACGGTAAACGAGTTCTTGCAATCAAAAACACGAGGCAATTGAAAGCAGGCCAAAAGATCTAAATAAAATTTCAACTTGTCAGATTAGCTGAATCTCCTAACTAACGCAGAATGAAGTATGAAGCAAAAGCTTCTGAGCCAATGCTGCCGTTCCGTGTATATTTAATGACATTTTTCAATGCACTGATGATTTCACCGGTTGAGAAAAGATTACACATTTTGGTTCAGTATATCTCTGTAATGCACGAAAATTTCGCATCTGTTATCTTTTCTCAACCGGTGGAGTCGTCGATGACTTTGAAATACTTGCGGATATTTTAATAATTTAACGGTGATTGTATCGATTGTGTAATGATTACGCAGATGCTATTATTTTCGTGCGTTACAGTCTGAATTGAGTAATCTTTTCTCAACCGGTGGAATCATCGGTGAATTAAAAAAAATGTCATCAAATATACTTGAACGACAGCACTGTTCTGTGCACATATACCATACCTACCTTTGCCAGCCGCGCGCAACTCCTATCCGAAGCTAATAATTGAGTTCAAGCGAGCTTTCCGAGTTGTATCCGACGTGACTGAAAGATAGTTTTGCATATTTTAAACTCAATAAAGCCGGAGTTTGAAATTTGTAAAAGCTAGACAGGAGACGGGCTCAAAAGAGGATTTTACCTAATTCAGTTTACTCGCGAAAAGTGTGCGAGATGGAGGGACGACAAAGTTTGAATGGGGAAGCGAATTAATGAACGCAAAACGCTAATTCATCTCGTCTCATCATCATCATCATCGGGTGAGTGGAGAACTGTTTTTCAGTTGCAAACAGCGTGTTTCATTGATTAGAGGGGCAAAACCTACATAGACAGACTCTCATGCACGACAATGAAGCACCAGTTTGCCTTCTAGGTGTACGGGTTTATTGGTAGTTTGGTTTAAGGAAGTTTGTTTATTATTTAAAGAATCAGAATGGCGATGTTAAACGAACAATTGAAGAAATACGGTAAAAATAACTGATAAAAAATGACAGATCAAAAATGTTTGGGGCGCTCAGGTGAAAGCGATGAGTGTAAGGACTGAGTAAGTAGCAACACTCTTAAGACGGGCGATGAAAATTAAAAATCTGAAAGACCAAGTGCTCAAGAGATTCGCGAGGAAACGAAATTCTCTCTCCACCTCTCACACTGCATTGTCCGATGAAACTCTGCCAGGCGTAGAGCGGCAAGGGAGAGTCCAGCATAGCGACACGGCTCGGAGAAGGGAAGTCAAGCGACGAAATAAGTCCCCCCCCTTTAATTTTAAAATTCAATTTGCTCACAGACGACTTTTTCGAAAAATAATTCCACATATCTCCTCAAAATACCCTAAGGAATTATCGTGCAAAATTTGAAGGAAATCGCTTCGGCCAATTTTCGGGAAATCGCTTAGGCCAATTTTCGGGAAATAGAAAACACCATTTTCGAGGGCCGTCAGCTTTATATATATAATAATAATAAATAAACTTTCAATACCAATTTTAATCACAAATAACACTTTTTAAAAAGTAATGTGAACTTTAGAGCTTAAAAGGTAGAAAACGTTGATTTTTGATGATGTTTCGCCACTCTCTCCTCCTCCCCCCCCCATATCGCAGACCTTAGTGCGCTGACGGTTGTACAAGAAGGCATCAACATTCAGCAAAGGGACTTTACGAATCGACTATCCATTCGTTAAAAGGATAAAAGGTTTAATTATTTCAACCAATCATATTTTTAGAGCTGATGTAGAAATACAGCATCCATCGTCTCCAAACGAGGATCATTATGAAACATTCTGTATACAACATAAAATGTATAAATTTCATCGACGATAGAAAAAAACAAACAAACAAAAATTCCCGAAAGAGGGAAAACTTCTCTCGAGAGAAAGAGTGATGAAGCAGGATTAATTGCGATGCAAGAGGCTAGAGAATGGAGGAGGGCAGAGGCGGACTCAAGAATTTGTCATTCTCTCTCTCTCTCTCTCTCTCTCTCTCTCTCTCTCTCTCTCTCTCTCTCTCTCTCTCTCTCTTTCTATCTCTTTGCCCGTTTGAATACACGCATTAGATAAGAATGGCGGAAAGTCACGTGACTGTCCTGAATCCAACCTTTTCTAAAAAGAGCATTCAAACAAGCAAAGAGAGGGAAGGACGAAATTCTGGATCCGTCGGTGGAGGAGGGTAGGTTAGTTATTATACATATTTGATTAGGATATTCTCCTCTGCCACCTCGCCGTGTCTTCCCTCGCCTTCGAATCCGGGTGGCGCAGAATTAATTACCAACCAATGTAATGCCTACACTGACACAACTATTGTGTTCGCGCCTAAGACGGAGAGAGGCAGAGGTGAGAGCAGGGCTGCCGTTTTGCGTATAATCAATGCTATTTTTCTATTCACCGATGATTCCACCGGTTGAGAAAAGATTACACAGTTCAGTTCAGAGTATGACTGCAATGCACGCAAATACTCTGATCTGTAATCTTTCCTTAATCGGTGGAAACTCCGTTGATTAATTAAAATATCCGCAAGTTTTATAAAGTTATCGACGACTCCACTGGTTGAGAAAAGATTACAGATGCGAGTATTTTAGTTAATTACAGTCATGCACTAAACTGAACTGTGTAATCTTTTCTCAGCCGGTGGAATCATCGGTGAATTGAAAAATAGCATTGATTATACGCAAAACGGCAGCCCTGGGTGAGAGAGTGAGGATACCTGCGAGACTCATTGTGAGTGCAAACTGATTCAAATCAGATTATTCAGAGATGATACCGCGAGAGCGGCCTTTGAGCAGTTTGAGACTTTGTTCCAACTTGTCTGCCCCGTAATTCGATTAAACTCCCGCGAACAAACGAACGAACGAATGAAACAAACGGCAAACCTTTAAAAAATAACACAAAGACAAAAACAAAAGATAGGATACTGGTGCTGCGGCAATGAGAGCACTTGCAGCCTGACAAGGCTAGACGTGGAATTGAACCGCGCCGCAGTGCAGTGGGTTGGAGAACACAGGATTCCGCGGACATCGTTATAATAAAAGGAGCAAGAATCAAGCTTTATATGACGACCACTTTAAAAATAGTGCTAACTTTAACTCTTTCTTAGTAAAAAGTATATGGACACAACTTAAAAACTGTTAGTTTGACTATTTAACCCTTCAACTACCAGGTTACGAAGACAAATCAAATCTCATTCGCTCAAATCAAGTTGGTAGATAAATATTCCTACACTGCGGTGCTGATTTTGCATACACACTGGATTGAAGGCGCTCTAATAATCATTATTTTTCAATTAACAGTTAGGATTCCTAGGACAGCGTTATAAGAGGAGCAAGAATCAAGCTTTATATGACGACCACTTTAAAAATAGTGCTAACTTTAACTCTTTCTTAGTAAAAAGTATATGGACACAACTTAAAAACTGTTAGTTTGACTATTTAACCCTTCAACTACCAGGTTACGAAGACAAATCAAATCTCATTCGCTCAAATTAAGTGGGTAGATAAATATTCCTACACTGCGGTGCTGATTTTGCATACACACTGGATTGAAGGCGCTCTAATAATCATTATTTTTCAATTAACAGTTAGGATTCGTAGGACAGCGTTATAAGAGGAGCAAGAATCAAGCTTTATATGAAGACCACTTTAAAAATAGTGCAAACTTTAACTCTTTCTCAGTTAAAAGTATGGACGCAACTTAAAAACCGTTAGTTTGACTATTTAACCCTTCAACTACCAGGTTACGAAGACAAATCAAATCTCATTCTCTCAAATCAAGTTGGTAGATAAATATTCCTACACTGCGGTGCTGATTTTGCATACACACTGGATTGAAGGCACTCTAATAATCATTATTTTTCAATTAACAGTTAGGAGTCGTAACTGCTGTGAATACAAAACTGAAATTTAGATCGCAGAAACGCGTTTACTCGGGCGTGGCACTAAAAGGGTTAACATAGTTAAATTACCTCCGTGCCGTGTTAATTTAACTAATCTACACAGTCAAAGTAACAGTGTTTAAGTGGTGTCCATACTTTTAAATAAAAAATAGTTAAATTCAGCTTTTTTTTTCAGTGCAACTTATTTGCTCCATACCTATACTAAAAGAGCCTAAGAGGTAGATTTCAACATATTATTATTCCTCGAAACTTTATCGACGAAGTCTTTAGGGTGCGTGACAAAACTTTTAGTGTTTATTTTCAGGACGTATTCTAGAGGTAAAAACATTAATTTTTTCTCCCTTCCTCCCCCTAGAAATGTGACCACATATGCCCCCTCTCCAGCAGGAGCCCTCCAAAATTTTGAAAAAAATTGTTGTTGTTTTTTTTTGGAATAGCATCTACTATAATATGAACCAATACCCTAGGGCCTAGGGTATTGGTTCATAATTATCTAGGTCCCTAGGGTATTAATTGCAAGAGCCCTATTTAACTCAGAATCAAGCATTCAATCGCTTACATCAAAAGTTCGCAGGAGCTCCATTTTGTGAAGTGAAAAAGTGAATATTTCTACGCCCAGAAAATGTCTTGTTTCAAATCAGTGTGCGCACAATGAGAATATAAGTCGAGGTTGGTGAGGGAGGTGTGAGGAAGAGGCCAGAGTGCAATCCACGAAATTCGCATCTAGACGACGACGGGAGGTGGAATGGGATGAGAGGCCGCCTTTAGTGTGAAGAGGAGATGGGTGGGTGAGTGGGGGAGTGGAGGGGTTAAAACACAAATTAAGGAGGGATTAGGAAGGTTTAGAGCTTTCGGATTCGGGAGCCGATCCGAGCCAATTTAACCAGTTTTGATACCGTGTCTAGTCTAATTACACCTCGCGACTTGGCTAATTCTATTATGAGAGAGGAGAGCCTGAGCCTGCTGCAGCGAGCGTAGCAAGGCCTCCCTTCCTTCCTCTCTCTCTCTCTCTCTCTCTCTCTCTCTCTCTCCCTCTCTCTCTCTCTCTCTCTTTCTCTTTCTCTCTTTTCCTCCCCTACAATCCACCCGCCGCCGCCATCATATTGGTAATTATTTCTCTCGCTTCTCAGTTCAGATCGTGCGAGTCCTGTTTTGAAATTTATTCCTTCCACCTACACACATACTTCAGCTTGAACTCACACTTGCATTCCTGTTTTGTTTTATTTATGTAATGTTACCGGCAAACGTTTCGTCAAATCCAACTATGGAACTCTTGCAAACTTTTGCTGTGAGCAAATAAAAAGTCCCATGTGTTGTAAAAACCAGCAAAAAACACGGAAATCACACTACGGAAACCTAAAATTCACTAATAAACTCACATAGATGCTATAATGGTAAGTTAGTAATGGCGGCTCATCGGAGGTATCATGAGAGATTCCTTGTCTACTATGCCGCTTTGTCTGCGGAAACACAGAGGTATGTCTCAATTTAGATAGGAATCTCCCATGATACCTGCGTCTCTCCGCCACTAGGCCCGATTCTGAGAGTGAATTTTGTGATTTTTTGTGTATTCATATAGTCATTTTTACAGGTTTTTATGCAAGAATCAACTCTTCAATCACCTGCAGCAAAAGTTTGCAAGAGTCTCATTTAAACATTTGATAGTGGCATGGCAGCGGGTGCAATTTGCCAACAGTCACTCCAAAAGCTGCCTTATTTTCTGAGGAAAGATTTCACGCATCCATGTTTAATCTATAATAATACAAAACAGTTTCGAGAGTTTATTCCTGAATTTTAGACTTTCTCTTATGGTAATTCCCCTGTTTCTTGTTGATTTTGACATTAGATTGTAAAAAATTTGCATCTTTGCTCACAGCAAAAGTTTGGAACAGCCCCATTGACAACACTTCTTTTCGACCAATTTAATGAAAAACTAAGTTTAAGTATTCGTTAGTCTTTTTTTTAAATTCATAAATACGAGGAGACATTTTGTGACGTCACAGTGATACCCGCGTTTGACATCGCCATCATAGAGGGCTTGGTGCGAAATGCAACGTTAGCTGCGGCCTCTCGCTCTTAACTTTCGTTCTTCTGCGCATTGTCATTTTTGGATCGCAGAGACTGAAGAAAAAAAGAGAAAAATGGAAATAAAAAAAATCCGTCAATTCGCTTTGTTGAAGTGCGCCATCAACGCCGACGCGTCCGACCTGAGGGTTCGACGCAGCTTTCGAGGCAGGAGGAAAAAAAGATAAATAAACTTACACATTAAGTGAGGAAGTTGAGAAGACGGTTAACGATGCAGTTATAGTGAGAGTTTTGAGGCAGAGGTGGGGGGGGGGGTAGTTAGTCACGTGGGACGGATACAACGGAACGAGGTGAGATGAGATCAAGACTGATGACAAACATTCAAGGAACTGAGTTGAGCGTCGCACTGTAATCTGAGATCGTCAAAAAGAGATGAAAAATCAAAAAGTAAGTTTCTCGTCAATTCATCATAAATAAACTTTTCGAGACCAATTTTAATCATAGAAAATACTTTTTAAAAACAAAGAACATAAACGTAGAAATGTCACTGAAAAGTTTCGAATAACACTTATAAGGTCGAAAAACGACGATTTTTTTTTCTTCCTATTTCGTTAGATCACCGAAAAAATATGTAGATAGCATATTTATAGAAATATTTAAAACAACCTTTTTGGCTTTAATTTTTTTTTGTACCTCCTATAAAATTCAGTCTTGAGGACTACTTTGGTTTCCGCTGATGAAGTGCGAAAACGACATCGACCTGTGTGATTTCCGCCAAAGTGCTAAGAACTTGATGCTATTTATAGTTATGTAATAAAACTTACTGGTCGCCGCTATTTCAAATATGTGATTTAGGGGGACGGTGACCCTTGTATCCGTTCCCTGGGGGGAGGGGATTCGACAGCCTCTCATCGCTAAGATGTCTCCGTAAAAATAACGGAACCCGTGTTTTAGCTTTTTACGAAATTAGATCCCAAACTCGAGTTATTTGGAGCTACTCCCTTTCTTTTTAGTATACTGCAAAGCCCCTATGGACTCTATGTATTAATAATTACATAATTTTATGACTCCAAAAACCGTTCTATAAATGCTCCTTAAGTATCAAAGTATCCCATATGCCGTCAGAAGAACAATGAACGAAAGGGGCTAATGAATCCGGTGCTATTTGAGATGTACAGGATTTCCACACAAAAAGCCTCCCATAGAAAGTTATAATGAATCTCAACTTTGATCCGAAAAATTAGGCTCAAAAACAATGTTTAACTCTACCCATTATAGGAAAAGGGTAGAGGTACTTTATGTACCGGATGAAGGGGGGGGGGGGGTATGAGGGAGTAGGGTTGAATTAATAGAGCACGAATTTTCTGCTCTCATTCATGCCGGCGCACTATGGTTTGAAATCAAAATAAGAGGTGGCAAAAAATTGTTAGTGGAAAAAATTAATAAAAAATCTTAATTTTGGACCTATATTCATAACTTAAACCTTTTTGGTAACATTTTTAGGTTTAAAATTACTTGTTGTAAATGTTCGCTGTGATTATAAAATTGAATTTGAAAGTCTATAAAATTGATAGATTGATGATAGTAACAAATTCTGATTTTTGGCCACTTT
The DNA here is from genome assembly GCA_011764245.1 of Trialeurodes vaporariorum. Classification (NCBI taxonomy): domain Eukaryota; kingdom Metazoa; phylum Arthropoda; class Insecta; order Hemiptera; family Aleyrodidae; genus Trialeurodes; species Trialeurodes vaporariorum. The sequence goes on along the minus strand of VMOF01000379.1, from coordinate 40,221,550 downwards.
TTGAGGATATTAGACCACAGTGTGGCGAGAGTGAAAAGTGCGAAGAGTTTCAGTGTGAATGATGACGAGCGGCGTCAGGCGTAAAAGATTTATTATTTAATGAAACTCGGGAAAATATGCGATTATTATAAAACGGCGAGGGCCGTTGACGAGAGTTGGGAAACAGCCTCTCGTGAGCGAGCGGGGGCGCGTGTTACTTTTTCGATAAAACAATGAGCCTCAAATTATTATTTGTATATATAGAGTGGCTATACTGACAAGTAAAGGGCGCACAGTAGGAGAAAATTACTTACACTGAGAGAAATCACTTCTTTAAAAACAAGGAAACACGTTTACTTGAGACAGTTTTCCTTGCGCGAAGTAAAGTTTTGATTTGACACGTGAAGGAGAATCGCTGTTACAACAAGGAATCTTTTACTTCTAGCAGGCACGGAGAAAAATTTCTGATTGAAATTACGGAACGTATTAAGAAATTGGGGTATTTTTTTTTTTTTTTTAAATAGTTGATGTCGAGAAAAAATTTGAAGGAGTTTTCTGAAGAGGCGTCAAACTTCGAAGGTCAAGATCCTGTAGGATTCTTATTATTTTAAAATGAATTTCTTTCTACCGCATTATTAATAATACGTTCCGTAATTTCAACCAGAAATTTTTCTCCCCGGAGACATTTTCCTTGGGTTAAAGGGATTCCCCATTAGTTAATATTTCACTGTGCAGTTTATTTAACACAAACGAAATACACCTTGGATTAAAACAAAGAATTCTATCGGTGTATCTGGTTCTTAAAAAGCAGCCAAAATTAATCAGAGGTTTGAATTGTTTCCCCTCATAGCTTTCTAGTAGAAAGCTTTGGTAGAAAGTTTCTACCGAGTAAATGTAATTTCCTGAATTACAATTTCCTTTGATGAACATGGATAACTGTAAAGATATATCGATAGCCTTTGATAGGATTGTCGCTCTGAAGGTAAGAGCTGGATATGATGCTGCAAAGCTTCTTTTATTTCAACGGATTAAAGTCATCTGCCCAGAGAACTATGCTGTTTTTTTTTTTTTTTTTTTTTTTTGACGCCAGGTAAAATATTAGAATCCGAGATCGAATCCAGAACTTGATAGAACCATTCATTTTCAAACTTTCCACATAAAAATGTTTCGTTTTTCAGATGAAATTTACTGAATTTCTTCAAAATGCGATTCTTCTGCTCGGGTCTTGCACATTTGGATAATTGAATACGATCAAAGCCTCATCATTACAGTCATATTCTAAAACGTAAGATAGAATCAACCCTCGCACATTAACTGAGGCAAACAAACCGCACGAGAAATAAATTTTAGTTACTATACTTAAGATGATTCCATGGTCAAATAGATCGACCAGTGGACGTCGCGCTATTTATAAAGGACACAATTTACGGAACTTGACTGATTCAGATCTGCGCAGTAATTTATATATAAAAACATGATCCTTATGCCTTAGAATATGGACCATCTCTAATACACTCCACGAATAGTACCGATGTTTGGTGGCCAAAATCCTCGTTTCATTATAAATCAAAATGATGACCGAGCGAATCCTTGTTCTGATAGAATCACCTACAATCTTCGAATATCACTGAGCAATTTTGAAAGGACATAAAATGAGGATCCGATAGAGCTAACAATCAGTGGCGGCTCGCGCAATTTGGCATCAATATTTTTCCGTCATTTGAATCTATGTAAAACTATCGATTGTTGATGAAGCAGCGCTTCACTATCGGACCGATTGTTTTATATAGAATCAAATGGAGGGAAAACATTGCTGTCACATTGCACGAGCCGCTAATGCTAACAATAATGGGTCAAAGAAAGAATTTGTTTAATTAGTGAAATCAGTTAATCAAACCATAAATTTTAGAGACACATCACATGCATTATGCACCCGATTCCTTGAGTGTACCAGCGGTATTTTTTGAGATGAAACCATTTTCAAACCATTTTATTTTTTATTTTTACCAAAAAGCTATTATTTTCTATAAGCGCTGGAACTAAAGAACTTACTAATTTTTTAAAGGTGGTAGCGTCATTTAATATAGAATTCATCTTATCCACAGAATCAACTCACTGTTCATATATAATGACCGTTTTGGTGGAGGCGCGTTTTCCATGGCTCAACCGCAATTTGCCAGGACCCGTTCTTCTAATTACGTCTGCGCTCTACAGTCCTGAAAGTCATTAAAAAAATCATTTCAGCTTGATGCTTGTTTTGCCCCCAAATCAGATACTTGTACCCACAGTGCGTTGACGCTGAGAGGAGGTTCGGCAATTCAGTGTATACATATACTCTGTATTAAAATGCGTTGTTAACGTCCTATAAGAAGTGGACAAAATATTATTAATGGTATTTTCTGCCGGAAGCTAAAAGCTTTGAATCGGACCCGGCCCAGGCCAAACGGTCTTTGGCCTCAGGCTGCATGCGCGCTAAAAACCCTCAAGCTGTCAAAAAGATACGCGGCCACAAATGCAAAGGACGTGGCCTCTCACGTACTCTACAAATAATAATTGACGCTAATTGAGATGATCTCCACTAACACGGAGAAAAAAGTATGATACAATTATATTATACATACGCATAGGAGATTTTGACGCTAGCCAAAATTATGATAATTTTCTCCAGGGTATAGTAAATTTGTCGTGTTCGAGTTATAAGAATAGGTAAAATAAAACACTCCGCAGTTACCTCATTTTACATCGAGTTATTACGTTTACGATACTTAGGTGAGGTTTATCATACCTTCTATAGCGCCTCCAAAATCTTGCCTATGAGTTTGGTTAACCTTAACCGCGGCCATTTATGCCCAGTGGGTCGTTGTTGTGTTATTTTTTAACCAGTCACTTAATACCAAAATTACTCAAAAACTAATTTTGGGACTTTTTATACCACGTATCATTTAGCTGGACCACAAAGTTTCTGTTTCTTTCCCCTCATTTTTTCATGTTTTTATTTCTCAGATTGTGTATTTTGAAAAAAACCCCTAACATTTTTAAATGTTTCCTGGCATAGGTGGGTTAATAATTAATTGTACCATGCGTTCTTTTCCCTGAACAAACATAAGTGAGGGATTTTCTAAAAATCGGTCTGTTACGAATTTTTCATGCTGTAAAAGAGTTTGAGGATTGATGTTAAAGTTAAAATGATGCAAAACTGACGATTCGCTTAATTGATTTCATGGGATGTCTGAGAATCCAAAAGTGGTAAGGAAGGGAAGAAGGAGACTCATAAAGTGATAGTTTGTTTTTTTCTTTCTTTCTTTTTTTTCCAGTTTTCTTTGTTTTTCTTTGTTTTGCTTTTCAGAGGTTAAAGTTGGAATCAGGGAAAGACTAGAAAAAGGGGACATGCAGCGACAAGTTCATTGAAAAAATGCGAGCTTTTGATCAGTTACCAATGTAAGTACATACCTAGTACAATTTCATACTTAATTATGTTCAAAGAGCACAGCGAGCCGGTAATAAAGATAATAATTGACCAATGGTAGGCGCTGATATTTAAGTGATGCTCTCAAGGAAATAAAAATATCAGTACACAAACCGTAACTACAAAATACGCAAAAACACTTGAAAGGGATCTATTGCAACCCTCGATTTAGCTGTTCTACTAGTCTAATCCAATGATCCAACTATCTATAGACAATCGCGAAAGAAAGAAAACAAGGGTAGAAAGGAGAAGAAAGAAAAGAAAACCACGTGATAATGAGGAAAGGATAACTTCTAATTCAGGATGTGACCGGCGCGATGGCCCCTCATTGCAACAGCCAACACGGCCTACACTCTACAGGTCTTTCACGCGCGGCGCGGCAGGAGGAAGGAGGAAGGATGAGCAGCAGCGGTCCGTGGGGGGATTTGGGGACCAAAGCCCCTGCCCAGAGTTTTGGGAAAGGGCTTCAAAAAAGGCATTTTGAAAAGTCGTAATTCCTTAAGCCCGCACCACTTTTTTATAAAAATGGGCTCAAGAAAAGCGAGGAGCGCAAGATAGAAAAGAAAAGAAAAACAAACAAAAAAGTCATCACATTTTTCAACCCCCCCCCCCGCCCCCACTTTTGAACCCACGGACCACCATTGCCACAAAGGATGAGGTTTAGAAGGATGCATAAGAGAAGGGAGAATTTTGATGGGAGGATTTAAGAGGAAAGAGAGGGTGGTGGAAGGGGGGTTTGTCAACAGTTGACAACTCAAAATAAAGCTTTATTTCATCAATATCAGCATAATTAGGCGCTTTAAGCAAATTAACGGAGAGTTGAAAGCGGCGAACGCGAAGTTAGTTTCGGTCTAGCTTCAAGCGGAGATGGGGAGGGGGGTAGGGGTAGGTATACCGCTACACTTACTACACACAAAAAGAGCGAGAGCAAAAGCTCTTGACATGAGATGGCCATAAACTGGGCGACACAATACCAGAAAGCTGCTACTGCTGCTGCGGTGTGACCGTACACAGGATCAAACCGTGAATTTTTCCGGACACAAAAAGTGTGGTTGTTTTCTTTGCTTTAACCCTTTCTCTGCCTCTTACGGAGATATAGTTAAATATTCGTACTCAGCTGTGCTCATTTTGCCTATCTCAGTAATTGCAGGCACTAGATGAGACATGAAATTACAAATGTTGGCAATTTAGTGTAGAGTCCCTTGATGGAAATATTGTATAGGGAGTACCGACACGAGCTCAACGAGTTGTGATTGGTCGTTGGTTTTAGGCTCTCACGGAGTCGAGCAGGAGTCGACGACATCGAAGGCTCCACACGAAAGGAGTCGATTCGTAGAGGAACGTATCGGAACGGACCGGAATGCCGGCAAATCCGCCAGTCCACCACTGGTCCACTGTTGAACCTAACCTTCGAATTCGTTCAGGCAGTCGACAAAATCGACTCCTGTCAAAATGCATAAAGCGTCATGTCGGTACTCCCTATACAATATTTCCATCAAGGGACTCTATTTAGTGTTGCCAGGTTCCGGCTTTATAAAAAAAGAGTGTACTCTGCTATAAAGCCGCCCTAGGTAGTTAAATATTCGTACTCAGCTATGTTCATTTTGCCTATCTCAGTAATTGAAGGCACTAGATGAGACATGAAATGGGGCTATTGCACACTTTTGCTATAAGCGATTTCATGGTCGATTATGGCGATTAAACCTCAAAAAATAACGATGGCGGCACTAAAAACTTCCAAAATCCACTCCTAAACTCAATAAACGCAGTTATTTGCGCGAGCGTAATGGTGGCCGAAGGCACTAACAATGGGAGATTCCTATCTTAATTTCGTCACTCTTTCTATGCTGACAAGGATGATTCACAGAGTAATTAGTCATCAGAGTGATGATCCAAATCCGATGAATGGTACCGCAACACCAAGTGACACCGGTGTCAAATGAAAGTAGTCTCTTATTGGTCACTTCTTGATGGAGTTTCAGAATAGTTAGATGGGAATCTCCCATTGTTAGTGCCTTCGGCCACCATTACGCTCCCGCAAATAACTGCGTTTATTGAGTTTAGGAGTGGATTTTGGAAGTTTTTAGTGCCGCCATCGTTAGTTTTTGAGGTTTTTACGCCATAATCGACTATTAAATCGCTTACAGCAAAAATGTGCAATAGCCCCATTACAAATGTTGGCAATTTGGAGTAGCTTATACTGTCAATGAGAAATAGAGTTACCAACACGAATAATTCGAGCGTAGTATCGAAAGAGTTAAGAACTTGTGGGAGTTGTTATTTCCTTTTGGGGTTGAGAGGTTCCGGCTTTATAAAAAAAGAGTGTACTCTGCTATAAGCCGCTCTAGGTAGTTAAATATTTGTACTCAGCAATGTTCATTTTGCCTATCTCAGTAATTGAAGGCACTAGATGAGACATGAAATTACAAATGTTGACAATTTGGAGTAGCTTATACTGTCAGTGAGAAGTTGAGCTACAAAAACGAATAACTCGAGCATAGTATCGAAATAGTAAAAAACATGTGGGAGTTGGTATTATCTTGCAAAAATAAACATGCGTGTTTTCGTTGTCAATCGGACGTACAGGCATAGGCGTAAGTCGAAATTTGTAACTTTCCAGCAGAAAGAAAACAAAATTGACTGACTCCTTGGCTTTAATAACACGTCTGCACGTTTTCCGTTATAACTTGAAATCGGTTGAAAGTTTGGCATTTTTGACAATAACACAGATCGGAAGAACGGCATTATTTTGTTACGCAGGAGTCACTGAAAAAGTCAATTTGTCAAATTTCCGACTTACGCCTACACGTCAGATGGACGACGATCGACGCATTTTGAAGCTTCAACATTGGTGATTTCACACATTTTAAAAATATCTTGCTATTCATTGAATAGAACAGAATAGAATAGAATAGATTTTATTTGTCAAAATGTAAGCGCCATGGCAAAAAAAAAAAAAAAAAAAAAAAAAAAACAAGTCAATACAAAAGAAAATTTTTGTTACAGATCATTGATAACAAGTACATACTTAAGTAATTGAAATATTTAAATAAACTTTAGATGGCTACAGCAGTTCTTTTCTTTCACATAATTTGCTTAGTACTCTTAATTGTTTAAAAATTCATCAATAGAATAGGGCACCTTTTCTGTCAGAAAACGTTTGATGGTGTTTTTGAATACTTTGATAGATATTTCATTATTAACTCTTAACACTTTTAGTGGTAATCTATGGTAACATCTTAAAAATTGTCTTAAACATTGTCCATAATCTTAATTTTTATTTCCGTAAAATTATTTCCAAGAAATTCTAATTTTTGGTCCTCTGTGATCCGGAAATGTGAGAACGGATGAAACTGCGGTAGACGCTGAAGCTAGCTATTTCATTCCATAACCATTTCACTCATATCCCGTGATTAATGAGGCTATCAAAGTGCTGAAATATGTCGAATAGGTGGCGCTGCACGCTACTTGTGCGCGAGGAGTATATGGTGGAGCTGAAACTACTCCCACCACCTCTGACATTCTACCCCTTTCTCCTCTTCACCCCAACCCCACCCCCTTAACCACACCATTCAGCTTGCGTCTGCTTCTGTCTGGTCGGAGGCAACCTGAAACCGTTTCAGATACTGATGCTATAGCCCCTCCCAGTTATGATAACTCACTCCCTGCTTCCTATTCCACCCCCCCCCCCTCCCCACGAATAACAATTGTTCTCTAATCCACTGTTTTAATATCGATGATAGCGCTGCTTCCTACCTCTCACGTGCCCCTCCATCCCCTACCCATTATCAACGAATATGGCAGATTCCGCTTTGTGAGAGCTATATATAATTTTGACACTTCAATCCTGAACCGATACAGTCCTTTATAAGTACGTCTAAGGAAGACGTTTTTATTCGAACTTTAAAAATACGTGTAACAAACCTGGTTCTTCTTCTCTTTTGCACACAAAATAAATAAATGGCACGTCTGACTAATTTTATTACTGAAATTTCTGCGACCTAATTAACCATTTAAGGACCAGGTTAGTTCAATAGAACACCACTCCTCCGTTTCTAGAGGGGAGGTAGTTAACTAATCGTACTCGAAGGAGTTGGAATTGCCTATCCGACAAATGGACGGCGCTCGACGAGACCTTAACGATTGTAGTGTTTTCATCTATATTTGCATTTATCAGGAATGAAGACTTTTTACATTGTGAAATAGACGATAGGAGAAAAACGAGTAGACTCGGGCTTGGCCCTTAATTTGTTGTACGTACCCGAAAAATTAGGAACTCCATCCATGTACCGGGTACCAACTAAAATTGATAATGTAAAACCAATTTCATTATTTGCACCGTTATAGCCGTTGATCAGCAGGAAGCAAAAACAAATCGAAGAAAATGTTTATAGCATAAGCAGAGGGTAAAATTTCTAAATATTCTCCTTCAATTTTTGAGGTAGGCAAAATCAATCCTTCCTTGTACGAATAGTTGACGATTTAAAGTTTAACGTCAAGCTCGTTTTATTGATTGAAAAGTATGGAATTAAAATGTCATCAGGGAATCTTCAACAGAAATTGTAAGGACAGTAAAATGTTGACAGTAAGTTTGTATGACTTTCCAATTATATTAGAGTATACCTATATATACAGGCAAAATAAATGAACGTGAGAGTACCTCATAAAATTGAGTCCTGTCCAAACAAATTGAATACACCTTACCCGAAATTCACCATTGAAAGTTTGAGGGTTTCCTATTTTTAAAAATATAAACCAAAGATAAAAAAACAAAGAAACAAATGTACAAACAAAACTCACTTGAGTTCTCATTGAAGAAACAAAGGTTTTCTTTCCTTTGCGCTTCTATTTCTACCGGTCACCAATTATTATTGCATAAAATCGGTACATTTTTATTCCTAAGTTGACCTCACGGAATTCACGAGAAACATTTTATTTTCATGCAACCCCAAAACCCGTCTCTTGGACGGTACACTTTATAGGTCGAGTTATGGGACATTTTCAATCATTTGCTGGGGATTTCAAAAGACTAGAAAGATTCAAATTCTTAACTGATGAATTATTCGAGACCTTTTTTTAGAGGAAAAATCGGCTGATATACATAAGTTATTTGAGTAAACATCCTCAATTCTCATATAATTACGGCCAGCAAATTAGAAAATTTAAGGATACACATCTGATGGAAAATTCAACCTTTTGATCATCTGCAACGATACTCTGTTCAAGATAAGAAGAAACTTGACGACTCAGGTAGAAACGCACTATTTTGCAACGGTGAACCTTTGAATGCAAGCATTTGAGCTCACGAGGGCTTTGTCTGACTCGAACCTCCACCGGGACGAGGCAGTACCGAGAATCGGCTGACTATGAATGTTATCTGTGCAAAATTCAAATCAGAAACGGTTACAGATACAACAAAATGGATGAAATTTTGGTTTACAGGGTCTTAGTCGACAGAATTATTCGAAATTGTCTCCTCACCACCCTTGGAGATTCATTTTTGAAAGAGTTCAATCAAATTACACTCATAAATAAATTCTTTAAAAAATGAATCTCCGAGGGTAGTGAGGAGTCAATTTCAACTAATTCTGTCGACTAAGGCCCTGTAGACCAAAATTTCATCCATTTTGTCGTATCTGTAACCGTTTCTGATTTGACTTTTGCACAGATAACATTCATAGTCAGCCGATTCTCGGTATTGCCTCGTCCCGGTGGTGGAGGTTCGAGTCAGACAAAGCCTTCGTGAGCTCAAAGGCTCGGCGTTGCAAAGTAGTGCGTTTCTACCTGAGCCGTTAAATTTCTTCTCATCTTGAATAGAGTCCGTATACTATATGAAAGAGTCTCGCCATACGAGGTTCCATCTCTGATTGGCTGCTGAAAAGTGAAGAAGAAGAAGGGGTCTATGAAGCCTGGAGGCGCGCCTCTTGTTTACATCTTCAAGGAACCCTCTTCACTGCTGCCCAGCTTTGAGGAAACTTTCGGCATTTTTAGCTTGTACTGATGAAATTTGAATTAGAAATTGATGAAAATGTGTTCAGAACAGAATAAAATTCACGCATTACTTCTAAAACAGGTAGTGAAGCCAACGGGTATTGGAGGTTAGGTTGACCTAACAAAGATTACTTACACACGAATACATGTATAAGTAATCTTTGGCGGGAAGATCGTTCGATAAAAATGTAAACAAGAGGCGCGCCTCCAGGCTCCTCAGACACCTTCTCCTTCTTCACTTCTGTTCACGTGTCTTGACTCTTTCATATACATATAGGGACTCTAATCTTGAACAGAGTGTAGCGACTGAAGAGTTATTGGTTTGACTCGCGGTTTGCGACGAGAGTTCGTTGGTATTTGGTATGAAATTGTAAAATTCTACCATAAAAAAGCACCAATGATCCTTTTTGGGAACAATTTGGACGGTGGAGTAGGGGCGCAGACTCTCTTTTCCCTTTCTTTGGCTATGGCATCGAGTCAAAAAGGACCTTTGTCAATTAGTCGAGACTGAGGTTAGAAGTAGCCAGTAGAGGAATCAGTATAAAGGGACCTTCGTCATAGAATCCCACATATTTGTCCCCACAAAAACAAAAAACAAAAACAAAAACAAAAGAGAGGTAATTTTAATCGTCATCCCACCCCTTCCCATCCTTTAAGGTTACGCTACAGCGAAAGCGATCGTATAATGTACGTTTTCTCTGCACGTAAATGTGAGGTAAATAAAACAATAATTGAATAGAGTTGAGTCAAAAAGAAAATCTGACGTACAGATCTCATGAAAAAAGCCTTCACAGAATCTTGTAAAACTTGAGTAAAGGCGAGTAAGTGAGGGAGGGACGCAGAGAAAAGTCCAAGAGAGCGGGTGAGAGAGCGATAAAGAGTAGAGGGTGAGTGAGAGAGAGTGAGAGAGAGAGAGAGAGAGAGAGTGAGAGAGAGAGAGAGAGAGAGAGAGAGAGAGAGAGAGAGAGAGAGAGAGAGAGAGAGAGAGAGTGAGTGAGAGGAAGAGGAGGAGGAAGAAAGACAGAGCGACAGAGCGAGGTGACGAAAAGATACGAGGAAGATAAAGAGAATGAGAATCAAAATGGTGGTAATAATAAAATCATTGGAGCGTGAGACAAGATTATTCGATTATGTTTGGCTCCACGGGCTCTGAGCGGTGGCGGTCGTCGGGCGGAGACAGAGCAGAGAGAAGAACATTTGTGAGAGAGTTGCACTCGCTCCAGAGTCTCCTTTAAACTTGGCGGGAGAGAAAATCTCTCTCCCCCTGTCTCACCCTCTCTCGCTCTCTCTCACCCTCCTACCACCTCCTAATGCTCACCTTCCCTTCTCTTATCACTCTCTCTCTCTCTCGCTCTCTCCCTCTCTTTCTCTCTCTCTCTCTCTCTCTCTCTCGCTCGCTCACGAGCTCCTTCGAAGGAGGCGGAGATCGTCGTCGGGTGGATCCCAGAGGCGTGACTTCCTCTCACTTCTCTCCACTCCAACTTCTCCGCGAGCGTCTCCCCCCCCCCCCTACCGTCCCTCCCGCTCGAACTCCTGGACAGCCACAATTCCTAGCGTCGCGTCGGCGTCGTCGGAAACATCCCACTTATCTCTCCTTTCCTTTCCTCTCCTCCCCCCACCCCCACCTCTCACCTCCCGCCGCTTTCCGACTCCTTTCCCATCCCTTGTCTTACCCGCTCCTTTGATATCGTTTTAAAGCTCTTCTCTGCTCTTCAACTTTCATCCGAGATTTCCTCCTCCTTCCGTCGTTCTTGCTGCTCGCGGTCCACTTCTGTCACGAAGCTCTCTCTCTCTCTCTTTCTCTCTCTCTGTCTCTCTCTCTCCCTCTCTCTCTCCCTCTCTCTCTCTCTCCCTCTCTCTCTCTCCCTCTCTCTCTCTCTCTCTCTCTCTCTCTCTCTCTCTCTCTCTCTCTCTCTCTCTCTCTCTCTCTCTCTCTCTCTCTCTCTCTCTCTCTCTCTCTCTCTCTCTCTCTCTCCTGTATATTTAGCTTGCCCTGCCCAGTCCAGTCCTCTCTCGAGGAAAATCACCTCGGTTCCATAAAGTATAAATAAGTACTCCAAAATCCACATGGAAGAAAACATTGAGCTGTTTCTTTTACGCGGCTAAGGGGATGTTCGTAAATCAAGTAACGCTCTTTTTTTCTTTTAATAGACCTCCCACTCCAGTGGACGGCTCTATGGTGTGACGTCATATTGGGACAATTCGAAGTCAACCGCGGTCTACCAACAATGGCTCTATCGATTGCAATTAGCAGTCATCAGCGTTCCGGACTATCTCTTGCAAATCGCGTACTTATAGATTTAATGACATTTTTAAATTCACCGACGATTCCACTGGTCGAGAAAATATTACATAGTTCAATTCAGTGTATGACTGTAATGCACGAAAATATACTCTGATCCGTAATATTTTCTCAATCGCGGTGGAAACGCCGTAAATCAATTAAAATATCCGCAAGTTTTCTACATTTACTCGGGCGTGATATTGAGATGGTTAAGCTTTTACCTTCGTGCGAGGAAGAAGGTATACACGTATTATATGCGTGCGAGAGAAAGAGAGAGAGATACAGAGCTGCCGATTTGCGTAGATTTAATAACATTTTGAAATTCGCCGAAGATTCCACCGGTTGAGAAAAGATTACAGAGTTTAGTTCAGTGTATGCCTGTAAAGCACAAAAATACTAGCGTCTTTTATCCTTTCTCAACCGCGGTAGAGTCGTCGATATAGGTAACTTGATGTCTTGTCCATAATTCTCATTGACAGTAAAAGCTACTTCAAATGATTATAACTTGCGAAATAATGTTTCGTCTAGCGCCTTCGATTACCGGTATAGGCAAAATGAACACCGCACAGTATGAACTGGAAACTACCCATTGAATTTTTACCGAGTTATGACTTTTATTTCTTCTTGTAATTGGAACCAGCGAGCTGAAGACGCTTTTTTGGACGATAGGCGAGACGAGATAGAGCTAGGGGCCCGACTAAAGCCCATTTGTTTGAACGGCGGCCGGCGCGGCGTCACGTGACAGTGCGTTTGAATCAGTGGCGAGGCGTGAAATTTGGCAGCAATGTATTTTCTCCATTCAAATTCACCAAAAAAGTCGAATGCTTCAGATGACCAGGCATTTCGACCTTTCTAATGTGTTTAAATGGGAAAAAGGAACTTTGCCAAATCGCACGCCTCGCCACTGGTTTGAATGGACAAAATGCAACGTTTCCAAATTACAGAGCACGCGCATTGTAAATTACCAACCCACTGAGATATAGCATCGAAACTGATTACAGTGACATCTGACACTGTTTGACCGTCACATTATTCATACATACTAATCAGTCAATAAAATCGCGGTTTGGAAGTTTGAAGAAGTGAACCGCAACTTTCAATAATATTATCTCATTTCCACCAAGTTTTCTTTTCGAAGGAAGAGAGCTTTTTCTTTTCTACCCCCTTTTATTTTTGATCGTCCTTCCTATACCAATGTGGACCGTGCAAGTGTTGCCAGATCGAGGGTAAAAAGCCGTATCGTCCTGGTTTAAATCAATGTAAAACGTACGGCTTTTTCAACCCAATCTGGCAACACTGGACCGTGCACTGAATTATTATTGTCAACAAAAATAGTTCGTTCGGTCCGGGGTCCGGACACTGAATTAATGAAATAGAATCGGTCAGTCGAATAGAAAATCTAGTAAAATCTATTTATCATCGCGGGCACTCCCTCCTGCTTCGCCATCGCTTATAATTCATCGCACCCGCATCCTCAATTCAATTCTCTTTTTTTATATACGATAAAGTCCCAAGAAAGCGTCACATTGTGTGAAATACTCCGAGTAATGGAGCAGCACGAGAGAGGAAGAAAGGAAGAGAGAGCTTATAGAACTTTGAAACTGAGAAGTCATTGGTGCCCAAATAACTGAAGCTCCATCCGGTAAAAAATTGAATGGCCGCGCGAAAAAGGATTCGGAAACGCCTGTTCTATAAAATGTCCATAAAGACTTGTCAGAGAAAAAATATAAGTAAAATTAAAACAAATCCTTATAGTTATTAGCCAATTAGTGTATTAAATTATAAAATTACTCAGAGAGCCATAGGAATTTCGATATTAAATGATCAGCAGTGCAAAGGCGGATATCTGGCAACCCATAGTTCCCATTTGAATGCATAAGAAATAATCGATTAGTAACAGGGCCATGGCCCCCTCAAGAATCGATTGTTTCTCATACGTTCAAATGGGATGAATTAATTGTTGCCAAATTGCTGGATCCGCTTATGCAGCAGTGGAAAGAACATTAAATAAATAAAACTCAAATAATAACAGCAATTCAGACAACGTAAACTAATGAGAAAATCATGATGCCAAACAATGCTTTCACTGTAGATTAAAATAGGTAGTGATTCAAACGGGAATTGATGGTTTGTAGAGTAGTAGTAATTACAAAAAAACAATTTGGTTCTATAAAGCCAAGAGGCTATTCGGCATCTAATTATAATTAGGATGAAAGCTAATGACTATAAATGATGATCTATTGATTTTGAGTCCAAGATTTTTGAACAGGAGTAGAATTTGGTCGGCTATATGATGTGGCTCTTTGCTGTTTAATGGATGAGTCTTGAGTTGTTGCCGGGTAAATGCTTGTCTCTTATGGATTTTTGTTGTTGTTCGCATTATAGGAGACATGTTGAGCTGTGATGCTCAACATAAGTGGCATACTGGTGGTTGTGTGCATTGAATGAGGTATACCTGTGGCTGAAAGTGGTATATCCGATTTGAGTCAAGTCAAGACACGTGAACAAAAATGAAGAAGAAGAAGGGACCTGTGGAGGCAGGAGGCGCGCCTCCTGTGTACATTTCCATCAAACAATCCTCCCGCCGGCCGCCAAAGATTACTTATATACGCGCATACGAGTAAAAGTATAATCTTTGCTAGGTCAACGTAATCTTCAACTCCCGTTGGCTTCACTACCTGTTTGCTTGACAATCTACAGTGAAGAGAGATGCGTGAATTTTATTCTATTCTGAACAATGAACATTCTTACTTCAGTTTCACTAAAAAATGTCATCAGATGTAGCTTAAAATGCCGGAAGTTTCCTCAAAGCCGGGCAACTGTGACACACCGGAGAAGATGGTTCCATATCAAAATGTAAACAAGAGGCGTGCCTCCTATGCCCTTCTAGCTCTACAGACTCCTTCTTCTTCTATTTTCATCAGCCAATCAGAGATATAACCTCATATGACTCAAGTCTTGACTCCTCTTTCATATACAGGGACAGTCACCTTTTTAGAGAACTAAGATTGTTCCTGCTTTTCTCTCTCTCTCTCTCTCTCTCTCTCTCTCTCTCTCTCTCTCTCTCTCTCTCTCTCTCTCTCTCTCTCTCTCTCTCTCTCTCTCTCGTGTCTCTTGCTCTCTTCTTTCAACCCTTCAAAGCACCGCCATGTCAAAGAAAGTGAATGATAGAGCAGAAACGGCAGATTTTTGTTTGCGAAATGTGAACAATATCTGCTGCTAAAGCACCGAACAAATTCTCGCTGGTCTTCAATCTTCAATCGTCATCCGAAGTCATAAAACGTTGGATACGCTCGTAACAACGGACCATCATCAGAAAGTAACTGGGTTTATTCCATGACAAGCACACTTAGTGCATATCTTGGACCGCACACACACACGCGCGCCGCACGAGACTCTCCTTTTCAGTAAAAGAGCCATAAATTGCCAGGTCCGCTCGTCAGGATGGTACCATCAATAAAGTATAATTAGAATTTCTTTAAAAGAGAGCATACTTGATGTATTAAAAAGGCCCTCATTAATTCGGGAGATGGCCCAAGGTTATATATTAAAGAGGTATGCTCATCTGACTTCGCACCACGAAGTCAGTAGCGCGCAGTTCAAAATCCAGATCCAAGATGGCCGACAAAAGCAGAAAACATTGTATACTCTTTCCAGAAAACATTAGGCTCCCTCTCCAGAAAAGCAGAAAATAGCCCGATGTTTCCTGCTTTTGTCGGCCATCTTGGATCTGGATTTTGAACTGCGCGCTACTGACTTCGTGGCGCGAAGTCAGATGAGCATACCTCTTTAATCTATAACCTGGGAGATGGCCCAAATTATACAATGTACAATGCTCTTGGCCCAAGTCGCACAATCCTAGTTCGCGCTCAATTCTCATCCCCGTAAATTGATTCCTTTTAGCCGAAAGTGACTCAACCCCCCCCCCTTCCTCCCCTCCCCACTTTCCCCGTCGTCCTTTGCAATGATGATGACGTAGACAGAGACACAAACCTCGTTCTCCGCCCGCGCTTTTCGTGGAGACAGAAGCGTGAGAGAGACAGATAGTGTGAGAGAGAAAGTTAGTGTGAGAGAGACAGATAGTGTGAGAGAGACAGATAGTGTGAGAGAGACAGATAGTGTGAGAGAGCAAGTTAGTTGATCGCACTTCCCCTGATGGTAACTCCGACGATACGCGACGAATGGACGACGAAGGCGGCTCGGGCCGCACGGTAACGTTTTATGATTGATGGTTTGTTGTGCTTTCGGTGATAAATAATTCACTCGGTGAGAAACTTGCACTCGCATTCAGCCATCCCAGTATTTCGTGCTCATTGCCTCACTGTTTCAGTCTTCATAGTTCATAGTCAAGTAATTATTACCCCCTACCATCCCTCCGTGCCTCCTCCCACAACCACTCTCTCTCTCTCTCTCTCTCTCTCTCTCTCTCTCTCTCTCTCTCTCTCTGGCTCTCTCTCTCTCTCTCCGTCTCTCTCTCTCTCTCTCCCTCTCTCTCTCTCCCTCTCCCTCTCTCTCTCTCTCTCTCTCTCTCTCTCTCTCTCTCTCTCTCTCTCTGCTTCTCTTTTACCCCTTTTAGATCCTCGCGCTTTGCCGCTTTTCACAGCGTCATCCGCCTCCTCACACTTCTGAAGAGACCGAAATTTAGCAGAAGTATCTCATCGCTGTATTCTATAGCTTGGTCTGTTCTGTCTATAATGAGTGCAACAAAATAATAAGTGGCGTTATAGCCGCCCAGGCCAAGTCAGAATTATACATACGTATGTATTTATTTCATAAGCGTAGAGATAAAAGTAAGACCTTTCTTAGCCTACACCTGCGAACATAGATCCAAAAAATCCCTTCTTTCGAGCTATAGAACCCCTCAAAGTTTTGACAAATTTATGATTCTTTTTGAAATACCAAATATACCAAATAATTTTTTTTTTTTTTTTTTTTTTTTTTTTTTTTTTACCTATGCATCTCAACCCGGGCTGAGATCTCTCGCATAAACTAGGCTGGTGAGTGAGATAGTCTATAGATCGCTGAGCGAGTTTTTATCACAGCTGATTGCGACTGATGAGGAGGGCTGCCGTTTTGCGTATAATCAATGCTATTTTTGTATTCACCGATGATTCCACAGGTTGAGAAAATATTACACAGTTCAGTTCAGTGTATGACTGTAATGAACAAAAATACTCGCATCTGTAATCTTTTCTCAACCGGTGGAGTCGTCGATGACTTTTAAAAACTTGCGGATATTATAATTAATTAACGGCGTTTCCACCGATTGAGGAAAGATTACAGATGCGAGTATTTTAGTTCATTACATTCATACACTGAACTGAACAGTTTAATCTTTTCTCAACCGGCGGAATCATCGGTGAATAGAAAAATAGCATTCGTTATATGCAAAACGGCAGCCCTGCCGATGAGTGCATTTTTGTGATTTTTAGCTAACCGTAGACTTCGCACTAAAACCATATTTATAGACTCCGCGGAGGAAGATCCGAGCGACGCGACAGACAGATTTTTTTTTTTTTTTTTTTTTTTTTTTTTTTTTTACCTGAAAACATTGTCCCAACGTAGTAAAGGTAGTCGGCAAATTAGTCTGTGACGAGTCACCACCATAAGAGAAGAGGACCGTAATTCGGATGAAAAAACAAAACAAAAAAATACGGGTATATATTTTAAAGATATAACGACATACGATTAAGGAGTCGCAGGTATACTGACTGTGTGTTTTCGACAAATTAAAAGCACCTTTTGGGCTCCAACCAAGAATCAACGGCAATCGAAATTACAGGCCGGCCCCCGTAAAATTGAGGGTCAGCTATATCTCAACATAATGGGACATGTGGCACACGTTTCCATTCATGCGCGTTATACCATCATACCTACCCGAGGAAGCTATAATATTTACGGTCCGTTGCAATGTTTCGTATACTCATGAACTTATATTGTTAAACCACATTACATTCACCGCATCTAGTTTACCGCATTACATTAGTTAGACGCATTAGACATAACATTATACAATTGTTCCTTTGATTTTCAAGCAGTAAGTTTGAAAAGTGATTCTTAAATATTTTGTCGCGAGGAACATGGTGATACCTACAGAAAAGCTCTACGTTGCATATGAAGTAAGAGAAACGGCACTCATAGTTAAGTTAAGTTTACATTTTTTGTTTTCTTGCGATGGCCGTCAGTTTACAACCGTCCAACTTAACCCTTTCTGTCATGAATTATGAAAGCAGTGTCACTGTAATCTGAAACATATACCATTAAATTGAACGAACTTTTCTCATTTGATTTCATGTGTGAGTAAATTTTCCGAATTTCCATAAGGCTCCATGTAAAATGGTCGTCCTTTATAATGGACACTGTGACGGAAAGGGTTAAGCCATAAGAACCTGCGTTTAAGACGAAAATACAGTGCATAAGGCACCTGCGGACCCCGCGTCCCGCGTGGCTGGAGGGTCCCCGACTTTAGGAGGCCCCTGAAGCCCACAATGAATGACAGGAATAAATATATAAAATGTCATTCCTCCTTCGCTTTTCGTGAATATTGTGGAATAATAATTATAATTATTATTAAATTAATAAATAATTAATTAAATTAATAAATAATTATTAGACTACTTGGGAGTCTCCACGACATCTCTGAGACCCTGAAGTCTGAATATATGTGAGCATCAATATGCACATCAAATGGGTCTATTGCATACTTTTGCTACAACAATATAGAACCTTGATTCTTATGTAAAATTCGGCGAAAATGACGATGCGCACATTAAAAACGTTCAAAATCCATCCATTAACTCAGGACATCACTTCAATTTCAAACAGCCCGCGCTACACTAGACACTATTTGCACCTGTATACTACTACACAGACGAAACCACCGTGCATAAGTAAATAACGTCGTAACTACAAAATGATGGAATTTCTTTTTTAATACGTGAAATATAAGCTGCATTTGCTGTCTGGTCTTTCCGGTTTATCAAAGATTACAAAATAATAAAAGAAATGTACGCATCTAAACGAAACATTCCAATGTTTGTAAGTTCTGTTCATGTTTACATTATACATAAACGAGATGGTTCCATCTATGTAGTTATAAGTCGGTGATATAGTGTCTAGTGTAGCGCGGGTCGTTTGAAATGTAAGGTATTTTCTGAGTTAATGAGTGGATTTTGAAAGTTTTTAATGTGTGCATTGTTATTTTCGCCGAATTTTACGTTAGAAACAATGTGTCATATTGATGTAGCAAAAGTACGCAACAGACCCATTGTGCCCAGATCAGCTATGATAGCCAAAAATCCGTTCCGGAACAAAAATTATTTACAGGTATACAAAGATTAAATGAAAAAATACCCCCAAAAAAAGATATCTTTGCATCTTCCATGCTTAGTGTAGCGCGGGTCGTTTGAAATGTAAGGTATTTTCTGAGTTAATGAGTGGATTTTGAAAGTTTTTAATATGCACATAGTTATTTTCGCAGAATTTCACGTTAGAAACAATGAGTTATATTGATGTAGCAAAAGTAGGTACGCAACAGACACAATCTGATACGGCGCTTCGATATTTGTCGCGGACACTCATTATTCAGAATCGTCCGATCGAAGATTATAGGTTGTAAAACGCTCCAAGGGATGAGACTAGGGTGTTACGCTTACGCATCTCGGAGCTGATTTCTTTTCGACAAGTCTACACCTTATAAAAGAGAGCCGCGGTCATTTCATTCATAGACAGAAACGATTTAAACGAACAAGGATCGACGCAGAAACGGGATCGATGATCACATTTTAATGAATGCTCTGGATTGAGCAAAAAGTTCACGAAGCATAAGAGGTATGCCCGACAGCGGAGATTAGTATTAAAACGCAGGTTAAGATGAGCCAGAAAGAGCTCTCCCGAAGTTTTATCTACGAATATTTTTTCGGCGATGTCCTCAATTAGAGTTTGATGGAAATAATACAATGTTTTAAAACAAGGGTATTAGAAAAGAGAGAGGTTTAGACTTTCTTGAATGTGAGTGGGTGTGATGGAAACAAATTATTTTTTGTTTTTTGAGATGACTAGAAACAAAGAAGGGATGAATGAGTCTGCGCTGTATAAAATTATAAAATGTGTCTTAAAGAGTCAGACACATTTTGAAATTGGGACTCATTCTCATGGAGGTATAGGTAACTAACAATTTTGTTGGCCAAAAAAATACGATTTGTTATGATTCGCTGTTTACTCGACTCGGCATCGGTGTCTTGTCATTATATAACTACGTCGCACAGTGCTTTGAGAAAATGGCGCCAAAATCGCTTTTTGCAGCTCTTCTCGACAAATTATCGAATTATTTAAAAACTTAAGAAAACACCATTTTCTTTTAAGGAAAGGAAGATATATCTAGCCTTTTTGAATTCTTACTTAATTTTTTACCGAAATATCCTGCTCCTGTAAAAATTTCACGGAAGCAGTATTACTTGGTAAAAAATTGAGATAAGTAAGAATTCAAAAATTTCCAGTGACATTTCTAAGTTTAAATTACTTGTTATTATGTTTTCTTTGATTAAATTTAGTCTGGAAGTTTATAAATAATAAATTTAGAAGAAATTTACTTTCTAATTACTGGCGACATTTTAACGATCTCAGACATAGGTCGCGCGTCGATATCCAGTTGTCTTTTTTCTTCCATTATAATATGACCTACTGTAAAAGTTGGTAATTTATACAATAAAATCTGGCAATACTGTTGAGATCTCATACAAGCTTCAAACTCGAAGCTTGCGGAGAAGCGGAAACCGGAGATAAATAAAAGAAAAACAATATTCCCGCCTCTGATGGCGGCGCGCGGCGCGGCGCGGCTCTCGCGATGTTGGCTTAAGTATTCCGGAAACAAAATCAAAGTGCCTCTCTCCAAAAAAAAAAAAAAAAAAAAAGTCCTCACATTTCACCATCCACCGTCGCATCCCAATTCCGCCGATCCCCGATTCCAGATTAGAGCGACGAAAAGGACTTGGATCCTGAAGGAAACACTCTCTTACTCTTTCTGCTCTTTCTTCTTTTTTTTCCACAATCATCGCACTCGAGTATAAATGTCTCTTAATATATCCCGTCCCTGTCCGTCGTATCATATCGTAACGCCCGCGCCGCACAGTGAATCAGGGCTGCCGTTTTGCGTAGAATCAATGCTATTTTTCTATTCACCGATGACTCCACCGGTTGAGAAAAGATTACACAGTTCAGTTTAGTGTATGACTGTAATGCACGAAAATTCTCTGATCTGTAATCTTTCCTTAATCGGTGGAAACTTCGTTGATTAATTAAAATATCCGCAAGTTTTTTAAAGTCATCGATGACTCCACCGGTTGAGAAAAGATTACAGATGCGAGTATTTCAGTTCATCATAGTCATGCACTGAGCTGAACTGTGTAATCTTTTATCAACCGGTGGAATCATCGGTGAATTAAAAAATAGCATTGATTCTACGCAAAACGGCAGCCCTGCAGTGAATGAAAATGGAAAATAAGGGAGGGTACTGATATCGTCGATAATCATAACGTCAACAAAAGTCGGTGTCGACGTTATGAAATTGCGACACCACGCTCGGAAAATAACGCTGACACCCACACGTCAACACCGAATTTTTGTCGACGTTATCAGTACCCTCCAAAAAAATGTAGTGGTGTATAGGATAAGTCGCTGGCAATTTACACCCTCATGCATTTTACACGCGGTTTGTAGAGTGTGTCTGAGCAAACGATTATTTATTTATTTAAATTAATTATTATTTCTTAACTATTTCTTTTGCCGCAAAAAACTTGACTAAGTGCACTTTGGAATATCAAAAAGATCCGACTTTTATCTTTTAATTTATTTCTTGGTCAATGACTATCAATACCTAATTACCAACTGGGCAAAGCAAAGTAAGCTTTTTGACTCCATTCCATTTTGTTAACTAAAATTAATAAAAAATAAAATGTAGGGAATACCCTACGAACACTTTCTCACATCAAATTTAATCTGAGGGAAACTCCCAGACCCTCCTCCCGCAAATATTCTGGGGGAAACACCCGGACCCTCCTTAAATATACGGGGGAAACCTCAGACCCCCTCTCATATTCTGGGGGAGACCCCCAGACCCTCTCTTAAATAGTCTGGGTGAATCCCCACACCCCGCCCTTTAATATTCTGGGAGCATCCCCAGACCCCCTTAAATATTCTGGGGGAAACCTTCAGACCCCTCTAAAATATTCTGGGGGAAACCCCCAGACCCCCTTAAATATTATGGGGAAAAACCCGAGACCCCCTTACATATTATGGGGGAAACCCCCAGACCCCCTTTCATATACTGTATGAGACCCCCAGACACCCCCTCCTTCAATATTCTAGGGGAGACCCCCAAGCCCCTTTATATTGCTCCATTCTATGAACAAAGAAAAATAAAATAAAAAGGAACGAGTCATGTCTTCAAAGTTCACCTCTTGACACTAGACAGCCTTCAATCCGAAGTGTATGGAATTTTGTAACGCAGCTGTAGTTATAGTTGCCTACTCCCAAGTTTGAAGGCCACTTGAGACCCCTAGTTCCAATTCTCCAGTTGCTTTCAACAAGCTGTCCAGCTATTCCGGATTAGAATGTAATTGTTTTTTCTTCTTTCAGTTACAACCATTCTATTTGCTTAAGTATAGTTCATTTTCCCCTAAGTTGTTATGGGTTGGAGTAATCAAAATTGATTCGTAATAAAACCGCTCATAGCAAAACTGTGCAACAGCCCCATTTTTAGTAGACCAACCAGTGGCGTCGCGTGATGCAGTTTGGCAACAATGTATTATATCCATTTAAACTCATGTAAAAGATCGAATTCAGGGGGTGCACAGTGCACAAGGAAAATTCGATATATTTAACGAGTTTAAATGGAGCTGTTGGATTGTTGCCAGATGGCACGCGACGCCACTGAGACCAACTGAACTTAAACCGACTCGGCAACCATGCATAACCCTTAGCCACGACTTGTTAAGGAGTCGCGCGATGAGATAGCGACAACTGGCAGGGTTTAGGGATGCCAGCAGAAAGGAAGAGGTGTGGGGAGGGAGAGGGGGAGGAGGAGGGGGAGAGGAGGAAGGGACAAGATGAGGAGAGTGATATTGTGGTAATAAAATCACGTTTACTTTGTATTTATGAGCCAAGAAGTGTTTTAATTGTCATTCAAAAGCACGAAGGCGTTCAACGGGATAATTCTAAATCGCGGAGGGCCGTGGAAGGGACCGAGCATTAGAAAGGCGATGAGAGCGTGAGCGACGAAGCACTAAGCACTCACTGAGCGAGCCAGCGAGCCAGCAACTAAAGCTCTAAGCCGCCAACCGCGCAAATAAAAACACAAAAGAAGAGAGATGAGATAAGAGATATATTGAGATGAGAGGAAAAGAGAGATATACACTGTACGGGGTGTCCCGATGAGGGTTAAACCGACAAACTTCCAGGGCCGATTCTTTAGTTCAAAATAATGCTTTCTCCTCTATAAACTTGGGACTGACGCAATGTCGCACTTTTGAACCAACAGCCTCCCGAAGTTTTGAAGAATTAACGTTGCTTTTTGGAATAACGAATACAAAAATATGAACTGAACGTCAAGATAATTTATTTCTAGGGGTTTTTACCTGCCAAATTCATTGATGACCTTGAATAATTAATTCAGACATTTAATCCGAAATAAAAATGTTTGGCGTCAAAGGCACACTTTACCTGTAAAATACAGTCTGACTCAATTTCTGAATTTTTCAAGGCTATCAAATAATTTTACACGAAAGTAAACTCCTCTGCAAACAAATGATTATAAAATTTGTTTCATAATAGTGAATGCCATTCCAAAAATAATAAAAAAACACCTTAGTTTCTCTTTGCGCAGGAGGGCTTTAGTTCAAAAGTGGGACATTTTTGGTCCCATATTTACGGGTGGGAAAAATTATAATTTAAGCTGAAGAATTGACCATGGAAGTTTGTCGCTTTAGCCGTGGGACACCCTGTAGAGAGAAAGAGTGAGAGAGAAAGAGAGAACGAGAGAGACAGGTGGTGCTTACTGTCTCTTGTTCCTCCATTTATTTCCTTGTTTCACTCCATTACAATGTTTTCTTTATACTTACTCATTGTTTTGGAGGAAGGAAGCAGGCGAGGGGGGGGGGGGGGGAGTGAGGTGTCCTTAAAACATTAATAAGAAAAAAAAATGAGATTGAATTGCAAAAGCATAATGTTCGCGTGGACCGCTGATGGGACAGTCTTGTATTTTGACCTTATTCTTTACTGTCAGTTTTGGCTAGCTACACTAGATACACTGACAAAAAATGGAAAGGTGAAACCCAAAAATTAAATTGTTCCCACATTGTGCAACAATTTTTTGGTACTGTTGATACTTACAGCAAGGGGTTAAAGAATACCGTACTTTTCATGTGCTTAGTCTCACTAAGAACATTTACAAAAATGGGATTCTACATACAAAGCGAACTATCCTCAAACCAGGACAGTAGCGGCTGGTGAAATGCGATGCCATTTGAACCTATGCAAATGGATCGATTCTAGGTGAAGCACTATGCCTCGTCTAGAATCGATTATTTTGCGAGGGTTTAAACGGAGGGATCCAAGGTTGCCACATTTCGCGAACTGCTGCTGGCTCAAACTCGCACTTATTCTCGGCACTACAGGGATGTCGAATAAGTCGATACCTCGACCTCAAAGTATCGATACATACTAAGTAGGAACTCGATACTAAAGAGTATCTGTACAAAATGCGTTCTGACCAGGGCTGCCGTGTTGCGTATAATCAATGATATTATTCTATTCACCGATGACTCCACCGGTTGAGAAAAGATTACACAGCTCATGTTCAGTGTATGACTGTAATGCACGAAAATACTCTGATCTGTAATCTATCCTTAATCGGTGGAAACTTCGTTTACTAATTAAAATATCCGCAAGTTTTTTAAAGTCATCGACGACTCCACCGGTTAAGAAAAGATTACAGATGCGAGTATTTTTAGTTTATTACAGCCATCCACTGAAATGAACTGTGTAATCTTTTCTCAACCGGTGGAATCATCGGTGAATTAAAAAATAGCATTGATTATACGCAAAACGGCAACCCTGGTTCCGACACCCATGCCGATATCATTACTATAATGCTGTAGTCGCTTGTTGTTGCTGCACGTTAGTTAGCATGAGTGAACCACAGCATAGTTGCAAAAAGTTTAAGTTTTACTCAAATAATTCACCCATTTAAACTTTTTATCTTTTACGTGGCCTGAATTTTTTGCATATTCCACTTTCCTTTTACCAAAATATCGATACTGAGCCGAATTATCGATACCCCCTAACGGCACACTCAATCCAGGTTTAGTTTCAATCCAGCTACTTGAAGGATTGACAAACCGACGATTGCCAATCTGTTTTTAATCCGATTTCAAGACTGGTTTACAAGCGGTACGGGGATGATCAGCTCCGATATCCGGATTGGAATCGGCTTGAACAAGGATAAACACGGACTCCTCAAATCTATGAGAACCCGTTTTCAATCAGTATCAAACCTAGATTGACAGTCGGATAATCACCAGGTGTACAAGCTTCGTGAAAGACGGATCGGAAACGAATTTAAATCCGATTCAAACTGCATACTGGACCCTGCCACAAATTGGATCCGAACCGGTTTCAAGCCAGTTCTCTGAACATGGTTCAAGATGGATTTAGAAACTCATAAAAAAAGGACTTCAAAACGGTTTCAAACTTGCTACAAGAAGCTTCATCAACCTAGTTTCAAGTGAGCTTTCAGCCGATTTCTTAATCGTCCAGTCGGTTGGCCAGTTTAGTGCTTCGTCTTGAAACTCGATTGAAACCGAATTAATCGAAGTACTTGCAACCGATAGGAGTCTGTTTCCAACAAGCATCAAACCTAGCTAATCAATCGGATAGACGTCAGGTTCAAAAGCGCCATTGCCAGCCTTGTGAACCGAATTCAAGTCGGATTCAACCCGCTGTAAAGACGGTTTGAGTTTGAGTCGGATCACGTTCGTCAATTTTTTTTGCGGACATGTAAGCCATTTCAAGCCATCTACAATTCGCATTCAATCCGGTTCAGATAACTGTTTTGAAACCGGATTTGAAAGTAGAGTTATTGATCCGTTTAAACCCGTGTTTAACCCAATTGATAAAACAAGTTTGAATATGGTTTTAAATTAGTTTGAAGTAGGGTTTATAACCCTCCATGAAATCAGTTTGAATCTAGGTGAAATCTAGTTATCCAATTTTTGGTGCGAACATGTAAGCCATTTCAAATCGTCTACAATTCGCATTCAATCTAGATTGAATAACCTGGTTTGAAACCGGATAGGGAAGCGGAGTTAATTTAGTTCGCGGCTTCTGCCGAGAGAGTGCTCCACCATATTTTTGCGAAACGTTACTCGCGTTTACTTGGCCCCGAGCTGCGAACGACCTCTCCACTGAAACTTCGTACTATTGGGACATCTTCATCAGTACTTATTGATAATGGTTTCACCTTAGGCCCACGTAGAGTGCCTGAAAATTGGTTTAGCGAGTCTAACCGAAACAATAACTCAAGTTTGTGTCTATAACCTCCTATCAGATTGAAGTTGGTCTAGTACAGTTCATTAAGAACTTGGCTACCATCTGCATTCAATCTGGTTATTGAAGGTTAGATACGGACTTGTGAGTCATTCAAGTCGCTTAGCTGCACTTTGCATTCAATCCGGCTTGAGTAACTAGTTATAACACCGGATGGGGACGAAGCTTCGTTCTTGATCCGAAATATACCCATGTTGAACCCAACTGATGAAACAAGATTGAAAACATCTTTAAATCAGCTGAAAGTAGGGTATATAATCCTCTTCAAAATCAGTTTGATTTCGGGTTAAATCCGGCTGTTCTATTTTTAGAGCGGACTTGTAAGCCATTTCAAACTATCTATAATTCGCTTTCAACCCTGCTTTGATAATCTCGTTTGAATCCGGTTCGGAATCGGTGGTTTAAAATTGGGAATAACCCTGATTGAACCCCATTTTTGAAACAAGTTGAAAAACGTTTTTGAACCAAATTGAATAGGGGTCTATGATGCGTGGCGAAGATAGCTAGAATCCTAGTCAAATCTAGTTAGTCAAATTTTTTTGCGGACATGTAAGCCATTTCAAACTGTCTATAATCCGGCTTAAATCCAGCTTGTGTTAATCGGGTTTAAAACCGGATTTCAAAACTGGATTGAAATCGGTTGACTGGTTTGCCAAACCGAATTGAATCCAGTTTCAACCTCGAAATGTGCCGTTAGGGCCGGTATCGATATCAAAGCTCGATAACGACATCTCTACTAGGCACATTATTGCACTACGGAAGTCATCAAAATGTACCATTTTCGACCTTTTGTGCTAATTTAAAACTTTCCAGAGACATTTCTGGGATTAAATAAGTTGCTAAAAGAGTGCCCTGTGATCAGTATGGCGGCTCTTGCGATTTGGCAACCACTCTGATTCGCCATTTAAACCTATTCAAAAGTATCGATATCTTGGGAGTGCAAACACACCTCCAGAATTCGATTGTTTTACTCAGGTTCAAATGAAGAGAATACGTTAATGTCACATTGCATAAGCTAACACAGCCTGTGATTGAAATTGAAGGCTTCTTCGGAAAAAGGGGGTATAAAAACAGTGGGTGTGCATGCTCGCGCTCAAAATGCATGATTTCAAATTTTTACCGCATGAAACTCTGATGAGAAAAAGTAGGTTTTCTTAATGGGGCAGTTGCAAGGGTCTGAAATGTTGTGTTTTTTATAAAGAAAATGAAAGTTCTTGATGAGCTGAGAACAAAGATACCTTTGGGTTTTAGTGAAGTCCCATTGTTCCGGAGATGAGATTTTGGCTCAAAATACATTGTTTTAAATGGGAATTCCGCGTAGTGACGTCACTACGCCCACGATTTTTTACAACTTTTCACGTGTGTATCTCCAAAACCGGGACACTTAGAACAAAACCAAAGGTACCATTGTTCTCAGCTTATCAAGTACTGTCTTTTTCTCTATAAGAACACAAACGTTTCAGACCCTTGCAACTGCCCCATTATCTAACAATTAGAGCATATAGTTGAATCTTCAGATGACTGAGTGAACCCAATGCAACACTTCTCCTTACTCACAAAGTAACCCTTTGAAATCAGGTTTTTTGAGCTCTGACAGACCCACTGTTTTATACCCCCTTTTACCGAAGAAGTCTTCAATTGGCCTTTAAACATTAAAAATTATAAATTGATGAGAAATTTACTTTTTTTTTTCTTTTTTCTTCTCATTGGCGTATTTCAAGGAATACGTACGCAAAATCGCGGAATCGGAGTCTGAAATGTTTAGCGTGTGTTCGAAATGCTCGTGTATGTACATAACATAGTGTATGTTGGCGTTGGGCTCAGCCTCAGTGCGGGAGGTATATAGCTCGGGGCTCGCTACTTGGGAGCAGGGGCTACAAATTGGTATTATATTAGAGCTGAATAATAGCGATGGATTCCACTTAGTTAAACATTTCCAGCATGGAGTTATTTGGTTTAGTTCCATACGAATGCTCCGCCACAATGCTCCACGCCGCGTTACAAATCCTCTTTGTGTGCTCCAGCCGTATATTTGAGTGTGAGTGTGTGTGTGTTCGTTTGCTCGTTTTCCTTTGCCGTTCGTCGCACATTCGTAATGTTGCCAACTGTATATTAATTAACAATACCGTATTCTCCACCCGATGTTTTACTATAATGGTCTAATGAAATAATATCATTTTCCCATTCTCGCTTATCCTCCCTGCACCCTGCACCACCCCCTCCAATCAACCCCTCCTCACCACCACCTTTACACACATTGTCTATGTTCTTCATATGTGTGTGTGGGTGAACATGTATGTATCTACGTCTGTGCGAGTGGATAGAGTGTGCACAACATTATATGCATTTCCGTGCCCTTTTGGCGCTCGTAAAAACTCTCTGCAAGAGAGCCATGCGGGATGCATTCTGCCGTCTCGACAGGCGCGGTTCCATCGACCATCGTTCCCGCCCCTATTTCATTTTATATATTTTTATACGTCCGTTCTCTCTCCCTCTCCCTCCCTCTCTCTCTCTCCCTCTCTCTCCCCCTCCCATCTCTCTCTCTCTCTCTCTCTCTCTCTCTCTCTCTCTCTCTCTCTCTCTCTCTCTCTCCTCTCTCTCTCTCTCTCTCTCCTCTCTCTCTCTCTCTCTCTCTCTCTCCTCTCTCTCTCTCTCCTCTCTCTCTCTCTCTCTCTCTCTCTCTCTCTCTCTCTCTCTCTCTCTCTCTCTCTCTCTCTCTCTCTCTCTCTCTCTCTTTCTTCCTTTTTCTGTGCCTGAGCTTCACGGGGGTGTAGCGTCAGAGCGGCACAGCTTTTCGACCAATTATAGCCTATTATTTATATTTGCGTTTCATACGCTCTGAAATTTTGCGCGCTCTGCGAATATCTGTCAGTGTTTGTTCCACCACCCCCATTCCCTCCGGCGGAAAATAAAGGACGTCGTAAATACCCACTGAACTCGAATCGCGCGCCGGTTGCCTCTCTTTTATTGTGACTACCGATGCGTGTGTGAGAGCGGTGAGGATATGTGAGTGTGTTTGGTTCTCGCCGCTTTGCCTCCATGCACAATCAAAGACATGATTTGCCTGTATGCGGTTCGTGTCCCAGAGTTTTATATGTATATGCTCGGTGTTAGCGAGCGTAGTTGGTAAATAAAAGGGAGAAAAAAAACGGGGGAAATAGATAGAAACTAAAATAAAATTAAATTAAACTATATCACATTAAATCAAAATAAATAAATATAAAAAATAATAATAATAAAAAAAAAAAAAAAATATAAATATAAATAAAATGGGAAAAAATATGAGAAGATCAACAAAATAGTAATATAATACAACTTCTTGGTACTTCAAAGCTGCCGTTTTGCGTATAATCAAAGACATTTTTCAATTCACCTATAATTCCACCGGTTGAGAAAATATTACACAGTTCAGTTCAGTGAATGAAAGTACTGCACGAGAACCAGTTGCGGCTTGTGTAATTTGGCAACCTTGCTAATTTTCCATTTAAACCTATGCAAAAGTATCGATATCTTGGGGGTGCATTGCACCTCCTGAAGATCGATTGTTTTACGTAGGTTTAAATGGAGAGAATTCGTTGTTGCCAAATTGCACGCGCCGCCACTGACGAAAACACGCTGCTTTGTAATCGTTTCTTGATCGGTGCTTTCGCCGTTAAATTATTAAAATATCCGCAAGGATTTGGGGGGGGGGAGCTAAAACGGAGGCATACAAAAAAACGGAGGCCATTCTCGGATTCAACGACCCAAAATTAGTCAAAATCACCCATCACCATGCACTATGCCGCAGTTCATTTTTTGATGCAGACCATTGTGTAATCAGCCTGCAGAGTTGAATGTGAGTCAGTTCGCCTTCAAAACGTTGCGATACCTCTCCCGCCGTAAGGAAGCACGAATAGTTACATAAGCAAAACACCTGAGGCACTTATAGACTCAGCAAGCAGCAGGCTGATTCGATTTCGTATCGTAAAGCCATCGAGTCGATACTCGAGCAGTATACGTGTTATTCTGAGGGGTGGTGCCATTACGATATAGGCTCTATTCCGATCAGGGCTGCCGTTTTGCGTATAATCAATGCTATTTTTCTATTCACCGATGATTCCACCGGTTGAGAAAAGATTACACCGTTCAGTTCAGTGTATAACTGTAATGCACGAAAATACTCTGATCTGTAATCTTTCCTTAATCGGTGGAAACTCCGATGATTAATTAAAATATCCGCAAGTTTTTTTAAAATCATCGACGACTCCACCGGTTGAGAAAAGATTACAGATGCGAGTATTTTAGTTTATTACAGTCATGCTCTGAACTGAACTGTGTAATCTTTTCTCAACCGGTGGAATCATCGGTGAATTGAAAAATAGCATTGATTATACGCAAAACGGCAGCCCTGATTCCGATAGTGCTCCTTCCTTCTCTAGGTAAATTCACCGATGACTCCTTTGTGTATAGAGGCGTGAAAATTCAAAATGTTGTAAGTGCCATTAGACAGTTGCAAAAATTGTGCAGCTTCTTAATCTTTTTTAGAGTAACCTCTGAGAGAACTCATCTGGAATTTTTCCCTAAAAAATTGTCAAATTCAAGAAAATTATTTGCCAACATTTTCGTTCTTTTCAGAGCCTTCAATTATTTTTTACAGAGAGAAAAAGTTGCACAATCTTTGCAACGTCGGATGGCACTTAAACATTTTGAATTTTCACGCTTCAATGAATGAAGTTCGCCACTAACTATTAAAGTTGGCTTGAGAATAATTGACTTATTGTTTTCATCCCACTTGAAACAATGCAAAAATATCGACAGTTTGGAGGCTCAATTTAAATCCCCATGAATCGATTATTTTTCATAGCTTTAAAAGGAGATGATTTCGCTATACCACGAGTCAGCCCTTAATTTGAGGCGTTTGCCCTCCTACTGAGCGACTGGACAAGTGAGCGAGTCAAGTTAAAGCAACTGATGCAGTGTATGCTAATTCGGCGAAAAAGAACTTAAAATGCAAATCAGAATCTATCGCGATGATGAAGGAAAATTATGAATAAATAAAACTCTGTATTCTGTATCCAATAAAGAGTTGGCGTTGGGAACATCAGTAGCGAATGAGGAGTAAAGGACCGGAGGGGTGGAAAGCTCTTGCTCCTGTTTATGGAGGGAACTCCGAGTACACACAGAGTTGCCCCTTTTACTTTCCTAAAATCTATGGGCATCGAAACATTCTCTCAGAAAATGTGTTTTTTTTTTTTTTCTTCAAGTTTTTGTGGATGAAGAGTCAATGGACACGCGACCTGACCAGTTCTTCGTCCAATGAAAACTAAAGTTTTACAGCCATTTGCCTCACACGAGGTATAGCAAGGGCAGAGCTACAGATTTGCGTAGATTTAATGGCATTTTGAAATTGACCGAAGATTCCACCGGTTGAGGAAAGATTACAGAGTTTAGATCAGTGTATGGCTGTAATGCACAAAAATACCCTGTTCTGTAATCTTTCCTCAATCGATCGATTGAAGCTCCGTTAATTAATTAAAATATCCGCAAGTTTTCAAAGTTATCGACGACTTTATACCGGTTGAGAAAAGATAAATCTCGCTAGTATTTTCGTGCATTATAGTCATACACTGAACTAAACTCTGTAATCTTTTCTCAACCGGTGGAATCTTCGGTGAATTTCAAAATGCCATTAAATCTACGCAAATCGGCAGCTCTAAGCAGGGGGGACGAGGAGGCCTACAATTACCCCTTATATTTGGAAAAATTACGATTTCTTTGCACAAGTTCCGAAAAAAAAATAAGCTGAAAAACATGCAAAGCACGGGTGGTTAAGAATTTGACACACTTGCAAATTTGGGTTATTGATTGCAACCATACACCCACCCACCCCAGTGGCGTAGCGTGCAATGTGGCAACGTTGAAATGTGGCCATTTAAACCAATTCAAAAGGTCGAATGCGAAGGTGTTCACCGAACACCCAACAGTTCGATCTTTTTCTTGAGTTTAAATGGACACGGTACAACGTTGCCATATTGCACGCTACGCCACTGCCACCCACCTCTGCGAGGTGATTGGGGACTTCATAGTTAGACTGACCGATTAAACTAAATATATACAAAAGAGCAAGTGACGCGATTGGGTTTGAGAATTCCGATTTGAGGCAAATGTCATTCGAAAAAAACCCACCGTCCAGTCACTCGATAAGTTGAGGTTGTTCCGAAGCCACCTTTAGTCCTTTACATAACGAGCGGCTGAATAATATGGTTTTCTGACGACTTGCTCTCCAAATCAGTCTCTCACCGAATCAAGCCGCACTTGTATTTACTTCAATCGATCAGTCGATCTATAAAGTCCTTGCAGCTTCCTGGGTTTTCAGCCGTTATACCCATGGTTGTAAGTACTTACGAAAAAATCAATTCTGTATCTTGATGTTGATTTTTTTGTTTTACAAAACACAAATTCTTCGTTGTACAGTATTAAATCAATAAAGACACCGTATTTAAACAATTTTAAAACCTATGCAAAAAGCATCCTTTTTTTTTTTTTTTTTTTTTTTTTTTCTTTCTTTTCTTTAAAAAAAATCTTACGCCAATTTAACAGTTTTTTGGTACTTTTTCTTGATAGCCGGCTCCGTCCAATTTGAATGTACAAGTTTTATCATAGGAGGATCCAGGAATCTGTTATCTCTCTCTTTTCTCTCTTGAACGCATTTGTTAAAAAAGGTTAGAAGGAGGGGTGAGGGCAAAGTAACGTGAGTCTCCATACACCATATAGTCTGTCGTTTTCAGGTTGAAATGGACCAAAAAAGGGAAAGACAATAATTCAAATAATTAATCTCACCTTAGTCGGAGTATATTTAAAATAGTGCACTATTTTGCGTTCGATGATCAGAGATCAGAGGTCTGTAACCTGGGTGGGTATCCTGGGTGCGCCCCAACTCCCCCTTTAAAATTATATCCTTTTCCTTAGGAATGTGCACTCTTTATACAAGGGTTAGACCTTTTTTTTGGACTCAATCTACAATTCTCAAAATTGTTTAGTTTAGAAAATGAACGGCCTTTCAGATTATAATGATAAAAAATGTTTATTTGAAGATATTGACAGTCTAATTTATGTGATGATTCATAATCGAAAATCCTAATCTTAACTCTTTCATACCTGGAATACATGTCAATGTACATCTGAATAACATAGAATCTTATGGAGAAAATGAAAATATGATATGCATTTCGTTTTTTATAAGACCAGTGACGCCGCATCCTAGGTTTCAATTTAGAAAAATGATTACACATGCAGAAAGTTATGTCTCCTGTTGGGGGCTGTGTACGAATTGTCCTCTCCTGTTTTTTGTTCATCATCGAAAATCCTAATCTTAACCCTTCCATACCTGGAGTACATTTCTATGTACATCTGAATAACATAGAATCTTATGGAGAAAATGAAAATATGATATGCATTTCGTTTTTTATAAGACCGGTGACGCCGTATCGTAGGTTTCAACTTAGAAAAAATATTACACATGTAGAAAGTTACGTCTTCTGTTGGGGGCTGTGTACGAATTATCCTCTCCTGTTTTCCTCCACTGTTATTCCTGTTATTTATATATGTTCCTGTTGTTTCAAACGGTATATACGCCTAATTATCTTTGATAACCAATCTCAATATATTATTCATCTGCTCTTTGTAAGTATTCTTATTATTTGCAGTGAATGCAAGGGCGGATCCAGCAATCTGGCAACTGTGTATTCTTCCCATTTGAATGCGTGAGAAACAATCGATTAGTCAAAGGGCCATGGCCCCCTCTAGAATTGATTCTTCCTCATATGTTCAAATGGGAAGAATACATGGTTGCCATATTGCCGGATCCTCCCTTGCGTGAATGGCAATGGCATCATATTCATATAACCTCGATCAGAATCATATAAAAAGATTCTCCAAAGACAAGTGTGCCCAGATCAGCTATGATAGTCGAAAATCCGTTCCGGAACAAAAATTATTTACAGGTATGCAAAGGTTAAATGAAAAAAGACCCCAAAAAAAGATGTTTTTGCATCTTCCATGCCCTAGATTATTTTTCTCTGCGGTTGAGAAGCGCGGATTCAGCAATCAGCCGGCTGCAGATTAGTGAAACTTTCAAGGAAATGAGAAGGGGGCTTCCATGAGGCAATATGGCGGGGGTGTAGAAGTTGGGGGGGCTTTGGGGCGGGGAAGGGTGGGTCGGGGGTAACGGAGATAATAAACTACTTAAGCTCGGCGAGGTTGGCTCTCGGTGGAAAAGTCGCGCGGCGCAACGCTCGGGCGAGCGGGCGGGGTGAAATGACGCTGGGCGCTTTCCTCGGTCCTCGACTCCAGGGTTGACATATTTTTTCACAGAAAACTTCTGCTCGAATTTGGTTGGAAGCATTGTCTTTGAAAAATCGATAAGTTCTAAGTCCCTTGTATGCAGAGACTTCTGACAAGAGGGTATAGTAGACCTTTGATAATGGGGCTGTTGCATACTTTTACTATAAGCGATTTAATAGTCGATTTTGGTGCAAAAACATCGAAAAATAACAATGGCAGCATTAAAAACTTCCGAATTTCACTCCTAAACTCAACTAACGCTTTTAATGGGTCGGTTGCAAATTTTTGCTGCAGTGCTATAGAGTGATCAATCTCATGTAAAATCGCGCGAAAAGTCCATTGGTGACAGCAGAAAGTCATAAAATGCAATAACAAACTCACAAGAGGCATTTAACTGAAATCCAAGATGGCGGTAAAATATCGAGCAACCTGTGTGCGCAAGCACCATGAACATCGAAGATGGCCAACCTCACAACTTCGATCACAACCAATCACAACGCAAACAAACTCATAACCTCCGATTCTGTGAGGTTGTTAACGTTGGCCATCGTGGATGTTCACGGTGCGTGCACACAGGTTGCTCAATATTTTACCGACATCTTGGGTTTCAGTTAAACGCCTCTCGTGAGTTTAATGCTTCATTTTATGACTTTTCTGATACCACTAATAGACTTTTCACGAGATTTTACTTAAGATTTGACACTCTGTTTTGCTGTAGCAAAAGTTTGCAACAGACCCATTGCGCGAGCGTAATGGTGGCTGATGGCCACTAATAATGGGAGATTCCTATCTTAATTTCGTCACTCTCTGTATGCTGACAAGGATGATTCACAGAGTATAATTAGTCACCAGAGTAGTTATCCATGTCCGATGAATGGTACTGTGACACCTAGTGACACTGGTGTCACATGAAAGCGGTCTTTTACAAAGTCACATCCTAATGGCGTTACAGTATTGTTAAATGGGAATCTCCTATTATTATTACCCTCAGCCACCATTACGCTCCCTCAAATAAAAGCGTTTATTGAGTTTAGGAGTGGATTTCGGAAGTTTTTAGTGCTACCATCGTATTTTTAATTTATTTGATTTGTCCTTAAATCACAATCTATTCATCAGCTGAATAAAAACTGTCAATCATGTGTTATATTAACCCTTACCGTTCGAATATTAATGCACGCTCATTTCGCTCCGCTTATATTCATCAAAACAATAGTCCAGCAGTCGCCTAATTTCCAGTGATAGACATAGGTTAAATCTTCATGGTTTAAAGTAACGTTTTTAACCGAAATAAGGGTTTCTGATTAGATATTTCTAAATTCTATATGCTTTAACTAATTGATTTTTCGACTTCCAAGCGAACTTTCAGGTAGATTTTGATACATGCAATGTTTACGATTCAACAGTAGGAGTAGACGACAAACGAAAACGAAAGTGCAAGAGTTTTAGAGTGGCTATCTGGACACAGAATTCTAACACAGCTACCAAAGAGAAAAAATTTCGCTTGCTTCAGTCACGTGACAATTTCTTTATCGTGTACATCCTTCCTAAAGGAGCAGTTATGTGTATAGACCTGTTTGTTTAGTGATGACGTCACGATCAAAATTGGATCTAAAAAAAAGCTCTATCTCGCTCACTCTCGTGGATTTACTCGTAAGGGCCGATCATTTACCTCATCGTTAAACCGATCGTTAAAACGGTCTACGAGTGCTGCTATTGGTCGAAAATTGTAAAACTTAGTTGTTGCTATGGTAACCATCGTTAAGAGTCTCGTTTTATACAGGCTGTTCATGAGTAACCTTTAAAAAACGGACACTATAGAGATGGTTGGTTTCAGAAGTGTAGGCGCACCTAGACCGATAATCTTTGGAATTTTTCAACATTATCTCTCTTGTTTTTAAACGAAAATGAATGAAAGTGAATTTGAGCGTTGGCTTTTCATTGAGGAACTCTTTGAAATTAAAAGTTCAAAGTCGAAGGCAAGTTTTGTTTAGTTTTGAAGGAATGAAAATTGAAAAGTCGCCAAAGATTATGGTTTAGGTGTGCCTACACTTCTGAAACGAGCTCTAACGATGGTTACCACAGCAACGGGTAAGTTTTACAACCAAAGAGTAAACAAGAGTCGCAATTGAATGGAAGGCCTGCGTGGTCAACGTAGATAAGGGATCCGAACGCGGGCTGGCCTGGGCTGGCCTCTGATTGGCTGCAACGGGTGGAGCAAAAATGACTCGGGGTATAGGGAAAATAACACGGGATTTTCGTTCCGGGGCGTTTATCTCGAAACCTAAGCAAAATGGTATCTAAACAATTTATACGAGTCGATTCAGCAGATTTTTCCAAACAATTTGATAGGTCATAAGTGCCACTTTATTGCAAATTCGAAAAGACTGTTTCAGTTTAAAAGTACGCACAATAGTGAGTTACTCAAACACTGCTCGAACACACGCCAAGCATGTAATCACACTATTGTGCGTACTTTTAAACTGAAACAGTCTTTTCGAATTTGCAATAAAGTGGCACTTATGACCTATCAAATTGTTTGGAAAAATCTGTTGAATCGACTCGTATGAATTGGTTAGATATGATTTTGCTTAGGTTTCGAGATAAACGCCCCGGAACGAAAATCCCGTGTTATTTTCCCTATACCCCGAGTCATTTTTGCTCCACCCGTTGCAGCCAATCAGAGGCCAGCCCAGGCCAGCCCGCGTTCGGATCCCTTATCTACGTTGACCACGCAGGCCTTCCATTCAATTGCGACTCTTGTTTACTCTTTGTTTACAACATTCGACCAACAGAATCACTCATACACGCAGTCTTAACGATCGGTTTAACAATGAAGTAAATGATCGGCTCGAAAATCCAAACTTTCGAATGCAAATTCATGCTAGTTAACAACCTGCAGTCTTCTCAAATTTTATTGCACAATTTGACTCCACGTGCCTGAAAGAATCTTTTCACTCCGCCATGATTCCTGAAAGATCACAAGTGAATTTACAATCACAGTTATACCAAATGGTGTTCTATGTTTTTTCGTTGTCTTACTTACGGTCTCTTATGGGAGTATCACCGCCATGACACTCAATCATCCTAACCTCTCTTCGTATCGAAACTTGTTTACGGTATAACACGCTGTGAAGGGGCCGATGAGCCTATCCCAGAATTCTGTGCCCATATAAGAAACTTTGAGTGGGACAAGGACAAAATATAGGACTTTCTTCGAAACAACTGTGATTGTGAATTATTGATGCGTGATGTTTCACAAATGTTGTTGTAGCGCGCTTTCATTTTAAGGTACGTGGAATCCGATGGTGTGATAAAATCTGAGAAAACTTGATGTTTACTGCCACGAATTTGTATTTGAAAATTTGGATCCTGTTTCTTAACCCATCTTTAAATGGAAACAAATAATGATAAACGCAAATAAATGGAAAAAAGGCTTCGATAGAGCCTCGGAAGCAATCTAAGGAACATTTTACTACAAACAGTATGCTGAAATGTTACGAAATACAGGTGAAACTATTGAATTTCGGAAACCTTCCTTTATCGGCCACTATATTGGTGGGGGGAGGGGGGGGGGGGTTCCGAAATTCAATCGGTTTACGCTTATTTCGCAACATTTTAGCATATGTTCCTTAGATTGCTGCCAAGGTACCATCGAAGCCCTTTTCACTTTCTCTCAGCTAACAAAGTTAGAAATAGAGAAAGTTTTGCAATGGATGGCGCAGGTATTTTCAAGGTATTTTGTTTCGATACTTGGCCCACTATGACTACGTATATCATGATAATTACAAAATAATCGGCTCTCATCATGCATGCTTAATAATATCCTAAAGAATATTCATCTATGAAATTTCAATATTATTTAACTATACGTGGCTTGGAGCCTGGAGGTGTAAATGCACAAAATTTCTTTGGCGTCTGTCTGTCCGTCTGTATAGCCATAAAACGTGAAACCCAGCCTAACCTTTTAACTTGATCCATATGCATCCACATTTGGTAGAGATGTTATTTTTAACATTTCCCAGAGGGACTTTTTTGTTTTCTTGAAATTTTAATTTTTAGGTTTGTTATATGGATGAAAAATGGTTGCCATTCAAACCAATGGGGGGGGGGGATTCAAATATTTAAAAAATGGATCTTTGGATTTGGATAAAAATACCAAAGGGGGGTGTGGGGGTCTCCCCCAGATTAAATTTGATGTGAGAAAGTGTTCGTAGGGTATTCCCTACAGTTTTCCATTTATTTGTGTTTACCATTATTTTCTTCCGCATTTCGCGACGTGGGGGCAGAATATGGAGCTAAATCGCTGAGAATCCACCTTAACTCTCTACGCACAGAGACTCTCCTTGTGACAATCGTGCAACCCTGTTTCTACGCTGCCTCTAGTGCCTCCACCACCCCCATTCCTTCTGATGCTTCATAAAAGTGCTAGTTTATGAATGTTTAATGCTGAGGGTGTTTGGCTCTGTGCTCTCTCTTGCCTCTTGCTCAGTCCACGGTGCTCAACTAAGGGCGACGACGTAGCACCAGTTATGACACATTTAAAAACACTTCGACAAACACAAACGTCTACTGTTTCGCTCTTTCGCACTCCTCCTTCAACCTGCACCCCCACCCCCACCCCTCCCCTTCTCCACCCCCCACACTGATCTCCTTCACTCGCCTCCCGATCTACTTTCACAAGTTTCCACTCTCAACTTTTATCCCCCTTCCTCTCCCTCAGTCCTCCCTATCATCAACGCCTGGACTCAAAGATTGTTCATCCATAATTGCCTGAGAGGGGAGAGGAGGTGTTAAAAATGTTTTTTTTTTTTTTTTTTTTTTTTTTTTTTTTTTTAATGCTGATTGTGAGACCACTTTAAAACGGGGGCGAAAAGGAATAAAATTAAATTAAATTAAAAATTCAGATGAACGGGGAAGAGGTTGGAAATGAGAAAATGTGTATGGAAACAAGTGCGTGTATATGAGGGAAACTTCTCTTGTTTCGTCGTAGTCGCGTCGCGACACGAGGACAAGCGTAATTTTAAAACTATAACGCACCTGTTATATAAAAACGCCCGAAATAAATGGAGGTATTGTAAGATAACTCTTCCTACAGCTTGGTATGGTTTTTGCATAATCTAAGAATTGAAGGCGCAACCTCCCTCTTACGATTGACGAATCGCGCTCTTGTCGGGATTGTTTCCGCGAGCAATTTTAAATTCATCTGTGTTACGATACAGTACCTTCGGCACAGTCGCAAAATTTCGCAGGAACAAGTGCAGCGTATCATAGCCTAATAAACCTACAATGCACTTGTTCCTAAATACATATAGAGCTGTTGTAAGATTGCTATTTTTACATCATGGTTCGGTTTTAGTATAATGTAAGAATTGAAGGCACAACTTCCCTTTGTTGATTCATGCACCTCCTATCGGCATTGCACTCTCCAAACAAAAAATGCGTTTACTGCACAAATTCAAATCTTAGACCTTCTGAAAACAAATAGCTACAGGTAAGACAGTTTGGCGTTAATGAGTATTTCGAATAAATCTATACGACTTGAGACAAAACACCAAGTTTTTGCAAAGAATTAAAATTCAAAAATTTAGGGGTTTGAGTTTTTTTGAGATTTTATCTTCCCTTTCAAAAGAAGACAATTTTCTAAGAACTTTGATAGGTCACTCAACTTTTTGCTAAATTTCCATTTAAATTCCATTGAATCCCATATTAAATTAAGTGGGACAACATGTGTCCCACTATCCCTGAAAGGTTTAAAACGTTTCTGAAACAAAAAACCAACAAATAACGAGAAAAATCCGTAATTCAATCCAAAATGCGGCGCTCAGGAATCGTGATCGCGATTCGCGTGAGCAGTGCGATTCGGAGCTTTGAGATTTGAGCTTTGAACGATCCAATGGAATCGGAGTATAACAACTCAACTTTCCGCTGAGTGAGCTTCCACAGCTCCAGCTTGGCGTATGAAAACAAGGGCGGAGGAAAACGAATGATTCTATTAAAAACTGTTGAATCAAGAATTCAGTGAACTATCTACTTATGTACTTCCCAGCGCTTGGCGCTTATATTATAGAAGAGCGAGAGAGCGAGAGAGCGAGCGATAGAGAGAGAGCGAGAGAGAGAGAGAGAGAGCGAGAGAGAGAGCGAGCGATAGAGAGAGAGCGAGAGAGAGAGAGCAAGAGAGAGAGCGAGCGATAGAGAGAGAGCGAGCGATAGAGAGAGAGCGAGAGAGAGAGCGAGAGAGAGAGAGAGAGAGAGAGAGAGAGAGAGAGAGAGAGAGAGAGAGAGAGAGAGAGAGAGAGAGAGAGAGAGAGACAGACAGACACCGAAGAATGGAACTATAAAAATAAAAGCTCGAAACTGGAAAATTTTGGGTGAGCTGAATCCGATTTAATCTTTTGTGTAAGTTCGTATATATCGTCGATGAAAGAGCTTTAAGCTCTGCCGGATACTCTCGCTCATTTACTCACTCTGCTCTGGCACGGCGTTGGACGAGGGGCAGGGGCGAGGGAGGGGAGGGGAGGGAGGAATTGCTTATTTTTCACTTGAGACGGAAAAAAAGGATAGTTTTTCGGGCGCCATATTATTATCATCACCGCGCGGCGCAGCGCAAGGGCGCAAACACAGCACTCTCACCGAATCACCGATTCCTCCCCGACACCCACTACTCGCCAGTCCGCCACCCTGCGACAGTACTATTCAACTCGAGTAGCGCTGCGCTTTCTTCTGACACCCCCCCCCCCTCCCCGCGAAAACGCCACATGGACTTATTGCTTCTTTCATAAATATGCTCGTTTCCTCTCCTCGACCGCATCTTCGGACGCGGTCTCCTCCTGTTCACTTTCTCTCTCTCTCTCTCTCTCTCTCTCTCTCTCTCTCTCTCTCTCTCTCTCTCTCTCTCTCTCTCTTTCTCACACACACACACACACACACACACTCACACACTTCCCCTCTCTCCTCTCTTTTGCACCCTCCTTTTCCACATGACTCCGTCGACCTACCAAGCTTGGAATTTTTCGACGAAAAGATAATTTACCCACTTTAGCTGATCAATTCCCACTCTGGCGCCGTGAGCAGTGAATCCAAACGAACAAACCACATTTTATACGGGATGCTATTTGTATGACGTACTTACTATCTATATAGAGTAAATTTGGTGAGGGAGTACCGACACGAAGCCTCGTGGAGTTCTAGAGGAGTCGAAAAATTATAACATTGGCAAGATAGCAAATCGACTCCTCTAAAGGTCTCTAGGCGAGTCGTCGCTAAATAGCATCATCTTATCATGAAGCTGGCTGTCCGGGTTAAATCAACAGCCAATCAGAACTCGTTGAGCTTGTTTCGGTACTCCGGAACAAAATTTCTTTCAGGAGACTCTAATATAATCGGGGACAAAGATAATTGGTTAGGATATGCAATACGCAACACACCCAAATCGTGTGTTAAATAGTAGGCTGTGCAGTGCGTGTTGCATACCCTGCGGGCTGATCGTTCACTGTCTATAATATGTTTATATATATTGAGACTGTCTATAAGTGTCGCTATTGGCCTGAAATTGGGAGATTTTACTGTTGCTGAGGTAATCATAGTTAAACTGTGCGTTTTTAACAGCTAATCATGAGTAGCCTCAGTAAAACTATAGCAAACGGGAAAGTTAACTATGTTTACCGTGGCAATGGTATACGTTTCATGACTCTTGTTTATTCTTTGTTTGATCTCGTAGATTTAAGCTCAAACAGCGGTCACGTAATATGAGACCAAAAAACATTTAAGAGTACAGTGGAAAGTTCTGTCTGATTTGTCATTTCTCTCCGTGCTGGGAACAAAACTTCATGGAGAAAATGAAAACTTCAAACTATTCAAAGGGCTCTTGCCAAGTTTAGAAGTTGATATTGAAAGTTAACAAAGCTTGTACACCATTTTTCCTGAATAGTTTTACTCTTTCATTCGTTAAAATGAAATTGATAAGAAAAAAAGTTTTCATCGTACAATGGATAATTCAAAATACCAACGACTGATCCAATACATTCATTCGATTCATTTCCAATACTGATCTATCACGAGTAGTTATCAGAAATCTTGAATGTACTCCCCCCGTTACATTACCTCAATTTCACATTTTGCCCTATGCGCTCGCAATCCATCGTAAAAAGTGTGACAAGAGAGACCCATCCCATCCTGCCGTATACAACAAAAACGAAGTAAATGCCATGAAATTCCTACGAAGATTCGGCATTTTCGCTCGCTGTTCATCAGTGTATTGCTCGTTGCTTTTTGAGTGAATGAAGGCGCAAACTGAGCACCGAGCAGCGAACAACAAAGGACATCTGTTTTCGTAGCCGCGGCCCCGGGAAAAGAGAAAATTAAATGATTCTCGCGCGCCTACCATCCGATAGGATGCAACATGCAGTGCGATGCGATGCTCTGCGATAGATGCAATTTAAATGTTAAAGTGTTCGTTGACAAATTTATTTCGTTTTGACACTCTCTGCTCTCTCTCTCAGCCAATGGCAGACTTCCACTGATAGAGAGGGAAGATTGGAGGTGGGGAGAGTAAAAGAGGCTGGGGATGAATGGTGAGAGAGCGAGAGAGAGAGAGCGAGAGAGAGAGAGAGAGAGAGAGAGAGAGAGAGAGAGAGAGAGAGAGAG
The DNA here is from genome assembly GCA_011764245.1 of Trialeurodes vaporariorum. Taxonomy (NCBI): domain Eukaryota; kingdom Metazoa; phylum Arthropoda; class Insecta; order Hemiptera; family Aleyrodidae; genus Trialeurodes; species Trialeurodes vaporariorum. Next base: position 40,178,264 of record VMOF01000379.1, on the reverse strand, counting down.
AGAGAGAGAGAGAAAGAGAGAGAGAGAGAGAGAGAGAGAGAGAGACAGACAGATAGACAGACGCAAAGAGGAGATGACGATGAGATAGAGTGACTAAAAACCTAAAAGGTGCGCTTCTGATGTTTTGAATGTTTTGTACGTTTTGAATGTTTTGATTCCTGGAAACTCATTCACTCCATCCACTCTCCCGCCTCCACTCCTTGCTTCCATTATTGCCTATCCCCTTCCATCCATCCCACCTGCCTACTACATCTGCAAGCTACAATAACACAGGACTTTGACAAACCCTATAAAAGTTGCACTTTGCCCTGATTAGCCGTATTAAGCGCAATTCTCGCAGCTCGCAGGAAGCAAGGCGCAAAGGACTAAATAAAAACCAGGCGTATGATGTTTTATTCATTAAGAATAAGCCGAGGTATGGAAGCTGGGGGGAGGGGAGGGGGAGGGGGGAGGGGAAAGGGGGGAGGGGATCGCAGGGGGAGCTGAACCCCACCTACCCTATCCCGGTCAGGTTTTCAGGCGTAAGCTATCTCTTTTCATTAGTCAACTTTCAGAGATAAATTCTCATAATTTAAAGTCGAATATTCTGCAGCGGTATCCGGCAGCATTTTAATTCCTATTGCGCGTTTTTTTTTTCTCCCCTGCGACGCGAATGATACTTCCCGCATTTCGTTCAGATCCAGCGAATGTTTCATTATTCACTAATTTATTTTCATTTTCATTTTTTTAGGGGTAGGGGGGGGGGGGGAGTTCTCGTCCCGAAACGTTTCCTTGATACCGCCTGGATGATCTCCATTTAAAATTCGTCATCCGATACTCCGCGATGCCATGGCGACCATGCAAATTGCCCCGGGGCCGGTGCTTACACCGACAAAACTTGAAGGGCCTGGCTGTTGAAAGTTTTCATGACCTCCTCGAAAGTCGATAATTCATGGTGATTGATGCAAAATATTTACAACCTGAAATTTTTCTCTCCGTCACTTTATACCCAAGTTTTTATCCATATTTTTACCCTCCGCGCATTTTCGATTTGTCTTTGACGCTATATCCAGAAAAATCCTCGACAAACTGATGCTGCATTTTAAATTTCTCCATCCGCCATCATTTTGATTGGCTAAAAGTCAATATCATGCATCTCATTTCGATAAAGGACAGGTTTGCTCGTCAGCTCGAGGTTGGTAAAATTGTTCCCATGCGTCAACTGAAAATTCTGCTAAGTGAGAAAATTGACGAGCAGACCATTGGTGGTTAGTGCAATTTGGCAACAATGTTTCGCCTATATTTGAATCTACGTCAAATAATCGATTGTTGATGAAGCAGCGCTTCACTTTCGAATCGATTGTTTAACATAAAATCAAATAGAGGAAAAATAGTGATGCTTGCCACAATGCACGAGCCACCACTGGAACAGACCTATTGTTGATGGAAATGAGATGGAAGATTCCTGTCTAACAATGAGAGACTTTCCTTTGTACGTCTCTATAGTAATGGTGGCAAACTAGATAGGAATCCTCACGGCACCTACGACACCTGCGTAGCTCCGCAATTTATGAGAAAAGGTGGAGGAGCTTATATGCAGATATTATAGGAGAATCTTATCTAATTTGTCTCTCTATCTTTCTCTCTATACGTATAGAAGGTGCATTTCGTTTGTGTTAAAGAAATTGCACAGTGAAATATTGACTAAGGTGGAATTTCTTTAACCCAAAGAAAATGTCTGCTGCTACAAGTAAAAGATTCCTTGCTGTGACAGTTCGATTTTCTTTCATGCACCGCCCAGAACTTTACTTCGCGCAAGGAAAACTGTCACAAGTAAACGTGTTTCCTCGTTTTTAAAGAAGTGATTTTTCAAAAATTCTCAGATCAGATAGGAATATCTTATATGGTACCTGGGTAGGTCCGCTACAATGCATTTAGCTTTAAAATCATTTTGTGAGTCTACGAGTGAATTTCGTGATTTTTTAGTCATACGTGTGATTTTCGCTGGTTTTCACGCAATAATTATCGCATATATGCGAAAATTAGCAAGAGCCCCATTGTTCAAACTTAGCGTTGTTGTCTCAATTTTGTACCAATCAAAATGTGTGAAAATTGAACAGCTACTTTGAACTTTATTAGGAATAGTAATAGTAGCCAGTGGCGTCCACAGTGGGGGGAGGGGTTCACTCCACCCCCCCTCCGGAATTTAGCGAAGAAAAACTTCACCATAAAAAAATAAAGGAACTGATGAAGATAAAACATTTATTATCTATAAATGAGTGAGAATTGAAAAACTTTATTCTTAGTTTATACTTTACAATTTAAACTAAAGATTAGTCATAGTAAGCATTTCTTTCACTATCATTATCATCTGCCGTCACTTTAATTTATGATATCAAACTCGTCAAAATTATTATCATGATCAATGGTTAATGTCCCCTAGACCTTCCGTTAAGGTTCAACAATCCCCCCCCCCAAACATTTTTCTGCGGGAGTCCATGACCGTATCCGAAAAGTACGAAAGGGTTGTGAGGACGTCTCGAGCACACTACCACTAGCATGGAGGCTCGTCCGAAAACTGATGAAATATCAGTACCACGTGACCCGTTTTTCAATGTCCCAAAACTTCAAAGTGCTATGCTTTACTCCTCCAAGCACTGACGGATTCAGGAATTTATTCTTAATAAGGATCTATCTTTACTTTCTCTTTTCCTCTATTTGAAATGTAAGTGTTAGAAAAGGACAGATAAGGGGTAGTCACGTGATATTCGCCCCATCTTCTATCCTTTTCTAACACATGCGTTCTTATGTTGAAAGAGAGAGACGGACGATTTCTTGGATCCTTATCACTAGCGGATCCAAGATATTGTCCTTCTCTCTCTCTTTTCCCATTAAAATGCATGAGTTAGAAAAGGATAGAAGAGGGGACGAAAATCACGTGACTGCCCCTTATCTGTCCTTTTCTAACACATGGCTTCTAATGGGAGAAGAGAGAAAAGGGCAAATTCCTGGATCCGCCGGTGTCCCCCTTCCAAGTTTTCAGTGATGAGCATGTATATGCTAAAGCGTTAAGCTTTAGGTATAGCAGTCATGTGATTTATTTGTTTCACGCGCTTATAGCTCTGCAACATCAAACCAAACGGAGAGGGGAAAGTTTATATACCTTTTCACACGATAAACTACACGCGGGAGGAAAGCAGATGAATTTTCTCAAGTATAATGTAACAATCCTGAGTGAGCCGCAAGGGAAAAGATATATATCAACTCCGACAAGAAATCCCAACTTTTACTTTCTCTTTCTTGAATTCTATACGAATTTCAATCTGACCCTCCACTCCTCCATGGGCCGGATTTTAACACGTTTCTCGACTTTTCCTTGACTTGAGCCGTGTCATTTGAAATACATGAAGAACAATGACATGGGCGGAGCCAGCAATTTGGCAACCGTGGATTCTTACCATTTGAATGTATGAGATACAATCGATCCTTGAGAATGCCGTCAATATTACTATCGAGTCGCAAAAACGAAAGCACTGGATAAGCAATCAGGCTAGTGCAAGAGCAATAAAAAAAAAACAATAATCATTATTGATTTATTTATCTCAATATAATCGTATGAATGAATGAATGATGCTCTGTATATACTTAGTGTTTTCCCTGCGGTGATGTGAAGGACAAATACGCAAGTGCTAAGTGTAACTTAGCATCAAACAACATGTGTTAATAGCGATGGTTATCACGTCTCCGATAGCACGAAGAGTACAAAGCTGGCGTAGTTTAGGATTATAGATGCCAAAATTCTGATAACACCTCAATCAACCTCCCCCCCCTGCTTCTCCTCTCCCGGCCTAAAACGCCCTCCTGCTTTTGGACCTTTTCAAAAAGCTCAAGAGATATCAAACCGACGACAAACAAACCCTCACTGGATGGCCTCACTCTCTCACCACTCCACAACTCCACCAATCACCGACTCACAAACTCACCGCTCATCATCCCCCTTCAGTCTTCTCCCTTGAGATCAACTTGACAAATTACCAATGATGAGTCCAATCTACCAACGCTTGGTTAAATTCTTATTTGTTTTCTCTCCCCCCCCCCCCCCCCCTCTGGAACGTTATTATTTTCCATCGCAGCTTGTCGCATTCAGTTACGCGGGTCCTTTTCCTTTTTAAAACATATTTTGTTTTATGAGCAAAGGATCTGATTTATGAGAGAAGCTTGTATATAAGTATCGGATTTAAAGCTCGATCTCGGTTCTTTTAAAGTTTAATTCAATTCGTCCATTGTTTGCGCGTCTTTTTATATTCATTTTTGAATATCTGCAGTAGCTCATATGGGCTCGGTTCTTTTGAAGATGCAAGCTATAGATTGGTGCATGTAACGTGATACCAAACGCACCGCGTTTGATACTTTGATTTAACGATTAGTTAGCTGGATAAAAAAATAGCAACTGTAAAGTTCAAGCCCAATTGATTGAGTCCAAGTACTGCCAATGCCGCTCGACACTTGATTTTACATGATTGTTTTCCGTCCATTTCCAACGATTTCGCATTCCTGCGTTATTTGCCGATTTCTCCATTTTTTTGAAGAAGGTTGAAAAATGGTTAAAAACTTCTGGACATTTTGGAGTGAGAGCTTCTAGCCACATTTTGAGATAAAATATTTCAAGGTAAAAATATCAAATTTGACTTTAATGATTCTTCTTGGCTTAAAAAAAACAAAAAAAACAAAACAAAACAAAAAACAAAAAAACAAAAAAACAAAAAACGAAAAACAAAAAAACAACCACGAATATATAGCTAGAGGAAATGACGCAAAAGTCACTCTTTTGTTTCTTGTTTTTTTTTCGATCCCCCGCCTCCCCTTCTGAGGAGTTTTATAATATACTTATATACTGAGCAGTTAGAGGCTACACTGAGAGTATGAAATGAAGCACTTTACGATTAAAATAATAGTTTTAACTTATATGTATTATCACGGAGGGTTTGAAAAAGGATCATAAAATTGTGAGGCAACTTCTAGATTTCAAAGTATCAAAATTTTGCGACTCGGTGATTTGTTTCCTTCAATTGGGCAGTTGCAAGGGTCTGAAATTTTGAGTTTTCAGTTAAGAAAATGATAGTGCTTGATGAGCTGAGCTGAGAACAATGAGTCATACCTTTGGTTTTTTTCCCCAAGTGTCCCAGTTTTTGAGATACATTAGTGTAAAGTTGTTGAAAATCGTGTGCGTAGTGACGTCACTATTCGCGGAATTCTCATTATGTATTATGAGCCAAAATCTCATCTCTGAAACAATGGGACTTATTTAGAAACCACAGGCACCTTTTTGTCTCAGCTCATCAAGTACTTTCATTTTCTTTGGAAAAAACACAACATTTTAGACATTGGCGGATACAGGGGGAGGCGAAGGGAGCGATCACTCCCCCCCCGTTCTACCAAAAAGGGGAGACTAAGAGGAGGAGGAAAGGTGATAGAAGGGGGAAAGGAGAAGATTAAAAACGAAATTGGAATCACTGGGGGGGGGGGCGAAAATCCCGCAAGTTCACCCCCTCCCCCCGTTCGCGAGGGCTGGATCCGCCAATGATTTCAGACCCTTGCAACTACCCCATTGGAGTAGAAAATGGTCTAATTGGGTGAATTGCAAGAATCCGTCGATTACGCAATAGGGCGGTTATTACTGTAACCACTAAGGAACCGTATATAAATATTTTTATTTTTTGATGAAACTTTCATTTTGGGATTTTGGGAGCAAATACTCCTAAGTCCTAAGTGTAGTATTGGTCGGAGCCCCAGCACTTTGAGCATCTGAAGATTGCAGCGACCATTAAATATTTTTGTTTTTTGAGGTAATCAGAGCACGAGGGATTCGAGAGAGCGAAAAGGGACGGGGAGAAGAAGAGAGGAGAGCGGAGGGAGGAGGGAGATGTATTAGAGAACGGGTGGCAGAGTGAGAGGAGGAGAGCTAAGAGAGGGAGAGAGAAAAATTGGCTTAATCGAAAGGGTTTATTTAATACTAGTTAAGTTGTAATAATGTAAGTTAGTTCCGCGCTAAAATAGCGCCGCGCCACACACAGGGTTGAAAAACAGATTTTTTCGGACATGAAAAGTTGTTGTCGTCGTCGTGGTCGTTTTCGTTTTCGTTTTCGTTTTCGTTGTTCGCTTTAATATCATTTTACAGTTGATATTTTTTTGCAAACACACCATATGTCATATTTGAAGCCTTTTAAGGTAATTTTCAGCTTTATTGCCAATTTCTGCCACCAGAGCGCTGCCGTTCGATTAATGTCAAATTACAGGCCGAAAGTAATTTATATTTAAGAAAACGGAGTGTCAGTTACTAGATAATCATCTGAAGAGTGTCTCTGCAAAATATCTCGTCAATAACTTCAAAAATAAAACTGAAAGTACCAACAATAAATGAAATATCGCATTTCGATACGAGAATCGATTTGCGCTATTCCATTTTTGGTACTTTTAACCTTATTTTTGAAGATATTGATGAGATATTTTATGTCAAATGACATGATGGTGTTTGCAAGAAAATATCAACTATAAAATGTTTTTTATATATTTGAGAAAGCGGAAAGTCATAGTTGTACCAGATAATCAACTGAAGAGCGTCTCTGCAAAATTTCTCATCAATAACTTCAAAAATAAAGCTGAAAGTACCAAAAAATGATATATCGCAAATAAATTCTTGAATCAAAATGCGATATTTCATTTTTTGGTACTTTCAGCCTTATTTTTGGAGTTATTGACAAGATATTTTGCAGAGACGTTCTTCAGATGATTATCTAGGAACTGAGAATCCGTTTTCTTAAATTTAAATTACTCTCGGCCTATAATTTGACATTAATCGAAAGGTAGCGATCTGGTGGCAGTAATTGGCACGAAAACGCTGAAGAATCACCATAAAGGGGTCTCTCCAGTCTCCACCTGCGAATTTAGGAGCGATAATAAACTGATTGAGCCAATGAGCTGTCTTGAATTGTAAATAGGCCAAGAAGCAATGGGCTCAAGCAGTCGCAATTCGCGCTTTTGAATTCGCAGGTGGGGAGACCCCTTAAGGTACGAAATAAAAAATATCATAGTTAATTTACAACATACTGTTAAAAAAAATCAGATTTTTATTCATAAAATTATGTCCGAGAATTTTCATGCCGCAATCCAATGTACGCCAGCCGCGAGTGGTTCACTCATCGCGTTATTCAACTTCAGATCGGGCCGGAAATAAGAGGGTGGCTCAATTAATGTGCGTTCGGCAGCGCTGAGGAGGGTACGGAAAGGGGGGTGGAGGGGTTGGGGGGAGAGAGGACGCACGTCAAGAGAGAGAGAGAGGAGGGGTGGGAGAGGGGGAGAAAGAATAGCTTTTTGCGGTCAATGAAGTGAAGCGGCACAATCGCTTCTCATTTGTCACCCTGCTCTCCGCGACCGCGTTGGCGCGAACCTCACCCTCCCCCCTCCCCCTTTTCTCAATGCCTGCTCTCTATTAGCGATCACTTAATGTTTTTACTACACAGCTTTCTTTTAACGCCTTTCCCCTCCCTCCCCCTTTTATCCTCCTCCGCCACCTCCAACCTCCTCAATTACCTCACCCTCGACCCCCACTATATATACTAGACTATACCCACCCTTAACCGAAAACACCCTGCCCCTGGTGAAGTACTGTGTGTAACTTTTACCTACATTGCCTCTCCTACTCTCCTCTCCTCTCTTTATCCTCTTTGCTTGATTTTTTCTGCTGATTGTCTTATCCTTGGCTGTTTTTCTTCCTCTGACTGGCACAAGCACACCTAGAGTGCCTATATTTGAAAGAGTCTCGCCATACAAATTTCCGTCTCTGATTGGTTGCTGAAAACTGAAGAAGAAGAAGGGGTCTATGAGGCCTGGAGGCTTGCCTCTTGTTTACATCTTCATGGAGCCATCTTCCCAGCCGCCCAGCTTTTAGGAAACTTTCGGCATTTTTAGCTTATTTTTTCAGCTTTTCGTCGTATTTCATCTGTTACTCAGTACTCACGTTTCAATGTTATTCCCATTTCATGCGTTTTGTCATACTTTTTTGTATTATTTTAACATCGCATTGCGTTATACTTTGCTTTTGTTTTGTTTCGTGAAGAAAAGTTTTTTTTTTACTTTAATTAATATACTATGAGCAGTGTGTACCTATATTAGTTAAGTGCGCAAGTTATTTGATCCCAGGAATGTTGAACTGGAACTGAAAATGTTTTAATGAGGCAACCACGGCAAGGCGGCCGCGGCGCGCCGCGGCGTACCCGGTACCAGTGCACTGATTTTACAGTCACGTCTTCAAAACTTGGATTATGCAATTCCATATCCTGAACGTAGGAAAAGTTACCTATACGAGGACTATCGTGAACGCTGGTTACAAAACTTTTATCGTGCTCTACTTAACTCGTTCCAATTTTACGCATATTCTTTTTGTGCGTTTTTCGTAATTAAGATTTAAATTGTTGAAAAACGAAGATATTTCGATCAAAACTAAGGCAATATTCGCAAATTTGGCAGATAACTTTACGTAAGATGTCATGCTGAACACGTGAATATGGGTCTCATCGTTCGAAAAAAAAAATCTATTTTTGTATCTAGAGACATCATGACTTGATAACAAGATAAAATGATTGTAACAAAGCAACAATCGGACGAATCGAACAATACAAAAAAGTCAATCCAATCCAATAGTTAAATATTTTGAGAGAGTCCATACGCTTGATTGGCAATAAATTTCGACGCAGTAAAGAAAAAACGACAGTAAAAATCCTCTCTCTTCCTCTCCCTCTCCCTCCCTCCCTCTCTCTCTCTCTCTCTCTCTCTGGCTCTCTCTCTCTCTCTCTCTCCGTCTCTCTCTCTCTCTCTCTCTCTCTCTCTCTCTCTCTCTCTCTCTCTCTCTCTCTCTCTCTCTCTCTCTCTCTCTCTCTCTCTCTCTCTCTCTCTCTCTCTCTCTCTCTCTCTCTCTCTCTCTCTCTCTCTCTCTCTCTCTCTCTCTCTCTCTCTCTCTCTCTCTCTCTCTCTCTCTCTCTCTCTCTCTCTCTCTCTCTCTCTCTCTCTCTCTCTCTCTCTCTCTCTCTCTCTCTCTCTCTCAAAAAAAAATCGCGATGTGAAACTATACCCATGACTCGTATCGGACTAAACTACGCGAAACATTTACACATTCATTCATCGTCTCAAGCTGAGAGGGGGGTAGAATTCTTCAATGAATGGACATATTTTGACTCTTAAGAAATGAGTGAAAACGTATATAAAAGAGGGCCCAGATCAGTGTCCGACATTTAAAGGCAAATTAGCCAAAACTCTGACTGTTTGTTTGTCAGCTGTCACGGATCTTAAGAAGGGATCTCGGATTAGTCAGTCAATAGCTCCGATCTCCAACCCTTCGAGACACAATAAGCAAAAACACTTCCTAATCCACACTTCAACTTTTCAATCTTAAAAATGCCTCGCTCTGGAATCCGCCTAAACATTTGAAAATGTCCTTTTGAAGTGTTTGGATACAAGTAAACGTAAATACTCAAAGTGCAATATCTGTCAACCTTCTTGAGCGATACAAGGTTTGGGTATGCCTCTGATTTTCAAACCGGATACGTTGCTAACTGATCCAGCTTATCCGATTAAGAGGTAAAATGGCATTTAGTCAATGTGAACGAAATAGATGCGTTCTGACGTCACACATGTGTGAGGGTGTATACATGGGCGGAGCCAGCAATTTGGCAACTGTGGATTCTTCCCATTTGTATGTATGGGAAACAATCGATTAGTTATTGGGTCATGGCCCCCTCAAGAATCGATTGTTTCTCATACATTCAAATGGGAAGAATCCACAGTTGCCAAATTGATGGCTCCGCTCATGGGTGTATAATGGAGGCGATGTTTCTTTGAGGAAATCAGAACCTAATTTGAATCACCTGTTTGTTCATTGCCCGATTGAGTTACTGGATTTAATTTACTGAAATCAGAACATCATACAGTTAAAAAAGCCACAGATATTTAGTGCCAGTAATGTGGGAGGCACTGACTGAAGACCTCCTAAATCTTGACACTTATAAAGAAGTTAAAATTAAAATAAAACAGTTTCTGAGAACGGAGAGAGGGAAGGAATTCACAGGAATGTTCTTAACATAAAAAAATAATAAATAAATAAAAAAAAACAAAAAACAAAAAACATTTACATTACTCTTTTTTTGTATTCTTTGCTACTATTTACTAAAGCCTCTTTGTATTTCTTTGTGTTTTTTGTTTGTTTTTGTTTTGTTTTGGTGTTTTTTTTTTTCATTTGTAAACCAGCGAATTTTGTTTGTTTGTTTGTTTTTTTTTTATTTATTTATACTCTAAAAAGCTATGCCGATAGTAGCGTATATAAGGCTGGCTTTATAGATTTTTTAAATGTAACTATAAAAGTGTTGAAAAAAAAAAATTAATTAATCCTGAAAATTCGGATCTTTCTAAACTCGGGACACTACAATGGATCCAAGTATTTTCTATTCTGTTTCCTCGCCCATTTAAATATGATGTTAAAAAAAACAAATAAGGCGGCGATGGGGGAGGGATGGGTTACTCGATAGTCCCATCGTCTGTCTCTTTCTAACACGTGAGTTTAAAGGGGCTGAAAGAAAAGAAAGGCGAATGTCTGGATCCACCACCACTGTATCGAGAAATAGTTCAAGAACTGTATGCAAAATAATGAGTCAACAAACCATAAAATAAAAAGATTTTTACGCTTTTGTGACATAGATGTCCGCCCCCCCCCCCCCCCCAGTGAGCAGGAAACAAGGGCCCCTCCGAAGTCATGTCCCTAGATACAAAAACGTTTTTTTTTTCTTTTTCGAACGATGAGACCCATATTCACGTGCTCAGCATGACCATCTTACGTAAAGTTATCTGCCAAATTTGCGAATATTGCCTTAGTTTTGATCGAAATATCCTTGTTTTTCCACAATTTAAACATAAGTACAAAAAATGCACAAAAATAGAATATGCGTAAATCCGTACGAGTTAAGTAGAAAAAATTATTGTAACCAGCGTTCCCGATAGTCCTCGTATAGGTAACTTTTCCTACGTTCAGGATATGGAATTGCATAATCCAAGTTTTGAAGGCGTGACTGTAAAAGCTGCAGTGCACTGGAACGCCTTGCCTTGGTTGCAAAACATTTTCAGTTCCAGCTTAACATTCCTGGGATCAAATACCTTGCACTTAACTAATAAAGGCACTGCCTTCTATATTCATATTATATTCATACTATATTCATAGAGTAAAGTCAAATAAAAACTTTTCTTCACGAAACAAAACAAAAGCAAAGTATATTGCAATGCGATGTTAAAATAATACAACAAATTATGACAAAACTCATGAAATGGGAGTAACAGTGAGAAAGTGAGTAATGAATGAAATACGATGGAACATAGGTGGACATTTCAAACATGCTGCAGCATGATGAAGCATGATGAGTGGTGGGGGGGGGGGGGGGGGGGGTTAAACCCAAGGTACTTATATTTAACATGTATGCTCGACTCGCTTCCCGCGTCATCTTCAGAGGCGCTAAAATCAAAAAAAGCAAAATCTAAGATGGCCGGAAAAGAAGAAAACACTGGACATGACGTGGGACATGATCAGGAGAAGGTTTGTTATGAAGATGTATGGAAGTGGAACTTGCTATTTATAGTGCGTTTTTTCTCGCTTCGTCGATTTTTCTTTATTTGATTATCTCTCTGTGAATTATATTATACCTACATAATTGTCCAGTGTTTTCTTCTTTTGTCGGCCATCTTAGATTCTGCTATTAAATTTTCGCGCCATTGAAGATGACGCGGGAAGCGAGTCAAGCATTCCTGTTAAATATAAGTAAGGTGAAAGCACCAGTTATAGACATCCCCTAAGAACAGTACCAGTAACTGACACCCCAAAAGGCTGATGCGCTGATCTGAAAAGAGAAAGTTAGTTGGGACTTAAAATTACTTCCAAGTTCTGCTATTTTAATGTTTTAAGCATTTTGATATGCCATCTAAGTCCGAAAAATGTTGCATTTGTGGCAAAATAATTTAGAAAGTTTGGGTGTCTGTCACTGGTGCCGTTCTTATATGGGGTAGCTGTGTCTGGAGCTTTCATCTTACTGTGGCTTTAACCCCTTGTCTATCATTGTCTTACATCAGCGGCGGCTCGTGCTACTTGGCAACCATGTCTTCACTCCATTTGATTGCATGTAAAACAATCGATTCGAGTGTGAAGCAGCGCTTCACCAGCAATCGATTGTTGGACATAGATTCAAATGAAGTGAAGACATTGTTGCCAAGTAGCACGAGCCGCCACTGTCTTACATATTTATTTCAATGGAGAAAAGAGAGAGATAGAGAATTGGTCGTAGCGCTGGTGCATGAATGATTGTACGAGACTGCAATGAATTTAAAGGGGCTCGTGGAGGGTGGAAGAATGGGTCTGATGGCGAGGCTCATGAATTCAAGTAACGAATTATATGTGTTGATTAGCGCAGCAACTACGCGGATCCACAAGGCGACAAAACACACACACACTATCACTCACACATTCAAAACGACACGACAGCATCGCGTCCTAGTGCCACCGTCCATCTGTCCAAAAATGACATTACCATCATTGATTCACCAGTCACCGCTACTATCCATTTGTAATATGCGCGTGCACTGCTCAATGCATCGATGAAGAGGATAGTTGCCCGCGAGGGCTATTACCATTAATATACTCACAACTCAGCAGCATTAATAATCACTAGCGGATCCAAGTTATTGCCCTTCTCTCTCTTCTCCCATTAGAATGCATGTGTTAGCGAAGGATAGAAGAGGGGGCGAAAATCACGTGACTGCCCCTAATCTGTCCTTTTCTATCATACGCGTTCTAATGGTAGAAAAGAGAGAAGGATAGATTCCTAGATCCGCCAGTGATTATAATACTCTTATTATAAGCCAGTTTCAAGTTCGGCTCTGTGCTAGAGAACAGGTGGAGTGCATCGGAGTAGGAGTTGGATTGACGCTTGAGCTCAGCTTTGAGGGCGGGTGGCGATAACCAGACATTGTTGCCGAACGGACGACACGGGTGGATATAAGAATGTGTCTGTCTCTCTCATCCCATTTGAATGAGAGCGATAAAAAAGGATGGAGGTAGGGGCTTAAGTCAACGAGGTATACTTTATCTATAGAGTGGCAGTCTAATGGGAAACATGCGTTAGCAACATGGAGGATTTTTAGGTTAGGTGAAATGTGCAATTTTTCCTTTTATTTCGTGTATTTTAGTTCAAGGTATATGGAAGAACAGGTATGGACAGGAGGCGGAGCCTATCTCAGTAGGTGACGGCTACGTCACAGATGTTCTAGACGGTCGCGATAAAATTCGCCTACCGTTTCAAACTATCTCACTCACTCTCCCGTGATCCCCATCTCTCGCCACTGCAGTAGGTGACGGCTACGTCATCGCCAAAGCAAGCGTGTCGTCATCATTTGGCGGGAAAACTCGAAAGCCCCTTAAACCCCTCCTCCTGGCCATACCTGTTCTTCCATATACCTTGATTTTAGTTCAACCGCACAGTGGATCGAAGCCAGTGGCGTAGCTCGAAATTTGGCAACGTTGCAGTTTGTCCATTGAAACTCATGAAAAATATCGAACAACTGGGTGTTCGGTGAACACGTTTGCATTCGACCTATTGCATGGGTTTAAACGGGAAAAATATATCGTTGCCAAATTGCACGCTACGCCACTGATCGAAGCACTAAAAGACATGGAAATAAAGGGGAAAATTACACCTTAGACCTAACTTAAAAAATCCTCCATGGTGGTTATACGAAGGTTATTCCCCGATAGACTGCCACTCGAGAAAAATGTAAGAACAATAAACGAAATGTAAAACGAGTAAAATGCTGGAATCAACCAAAATTCGTGAGGCGACGTTTCGGCTCAAATCGCAGCCATTTTCAACTCAAAAAATAATAATAATAAAAAAAAATTAAAACACAAATTTCAAAAAGCGGAGAGAGCCACCACTCCAAACTGTAAACACAGGAATGAAAACAGATATACGCAGGAATGAAACAGGAATGATGACATTTGTTGATGTTTTCATTCCTGTGTTTACAGTTTGGAGTGGGGCTCTCTCCGCTTTTTGAAATTTGTACTTTAATTTTCTTTTGATTATTTTTTCGAGTTGAAAATGGCTGCGATTTGAGCCGAAACGTCCTCGCCAATTTAGGTTGAGTCCAGCACTGAGCAGCCCTCCCCTTAAGGATTTCAGAATACCTATAGGTCATAATCAGGTCATATCAGGTCAGTTATCAGGAATCAGTCGAATGAGGAGCAAAAAAAAAAAAAAAAAAAAAAAAGTTAATCAGTTTTTGGTGACCACTGCCTCCCCTCAAAAAAAACCTGAAACTATACTGCCCTGTTCCAGAGACAATATAGTAGAGACCACGCACTATCTAATATCTATCTTGCCCATGTTTGGGCGTAATGGCAACTTTTTTTTTTCGGGGTCTCAACAGAACACCGAAAAACATGGGCCATACGTTGACTGATGAGAAACGTCGTTGATATTTTTGCCTAGTGAATCCGAAGCACCGAAATTGCATCAGTCAACGTATGATCCATGTTAGATGGTGCTCCTTCATGCTCCCTTTGTTTATTTCTGTTGAACTCCGAAAAAAAAGTCAGTCACCGCGCGCAAGGCTAGTACGTGGTCTCTATTATATATTATTGTCTCTGCTCTGTTCAAATTGACCATTGATGAAATTCCATCGTCCGATGTCCTAAATCCCCATGTTAAAAATGACATTGATAAAGTAGCTAAGGCCAAAACTCTCCGCGAAGCCAAAAGGAAACCAACTCATTGCAGACCCATTGCGGAAGATATTCACCTATTTTATCCGTTTAACTCGATCCAATGGGTCTGTTGCAAACTTTTGCTACAATGATTAAGAGTGCATAATCTGTCACAAAATTGCCTGAAAAGTCCATTGGTGACATCAAAAATTCATAAAATGCAATAATAAACTCACAAAAGGCGTTCAATGAAATCCAAGATGGCGGCAAAATATCGAGCAATCTGTATGCATGCACCGTGAACATCCAAGGATGGCCAACTTTGACAACCTCACTGGAGGTAGAGGTTATGTGTTTGTTTACGTTGTGATTGGTTGTGATGAATATTGTGAGGTTGGCTATCCTTGAATGTTCATGGTGCATGCGTACAGATTGCTCGATATTTTGCCGCCATCTTGGATTTCATTAAACGCCTTTTGTGAGTTTATTATTGCATTTTATGACTTATTGATGCCACCAATGGACTTTTCAGGCAATTTTGTATTTGAATGAACTCTCTTAATCATTGTAGCAAAAGTTTGCAACAGACCCATTGATAATTATTGGGATTTCAAGCTAGATCTAGCAACACTGTGGAGTAGCAAAAGGCGACGATAGAAATTAAAGCAAATCGAAGCTCGTTACGGTTGGCTAACTCTAACTTGATTTAGTCTCTTTTCCCTATATATATCCGCCGCGATCTGATTGTTATTTATTTAAGGTTCTTAAAACCACCCACCCCTCTTATTTCCGAGCCCCCTCCTCTTTCGATTCACGCCCCACTTTGGGTAAAGGCAGATGGTATCTGTCAACGGGGCGACGCGGCTAGATAACTAGCTGACCCACTCCTTCCTCTCCTATATTAGCCTTGGGGTTGTTCAGGGGTTTGCTTTTTTCCTGCTTAAAAGCCAAAGCTTTATGATAATGGGTCTGTTGCGCACTTTTGCTATAAAGCCAGAAATATCAGATTCTAAAGTATAATGTTACGAGAAAACTGATGGAAACAAAAAAACTCATAAAATTTCCTCTGTAATAGAGAAAAAGTAACAATTAGTTGAGGCCCGATACAAAACAAATTTGAAAATGACACTAATGGCGCGAAACTCGATGACGTCATAGTATATAAGTCCGCGTCGGTGTTGCCGATGGTTGTGCTTTTGCATTGTGGCACGAAATAGTAGTAATATTAGCAGAGGCGTAGCCAGGAATTTTTCTAGGGGAGGGGGGTGTCCGGGGTCCGAAAATTGTGTCAGGGGGGGGGGGTCCAAACATACTAATTTCGTCAAATTTGTCTGAAAACGCAAAAAATTACCTTTTTTTTTAGGACAAATGTTGGTGTTAAGGGGGGGGGGGTCCAAACCCCCTGGACCCCTCCCCCCTTGGCTACGCAACTGAATATTAGTAATACGGCCTCTTTTTCTTTACATCAGTCAAAAAAGCAGAGAAAAGTGAGGAGAAGCGTCTTCGCAAAGCGCAATGGGGCTCTTGCAAACTTTTGCTACAGGGGATTTGAGGGCATTAAAGAATCACGAAATTCATCACTCTCAGAATCGAGCTTTAATGGCGGAGAGACGCAGCCCTGCAGGCTGATTCTGCTCGTTTGGACGAGACGAAACGAGATAGCAAGAATTGACCAATCCCATCGCATTGGTTTGATTACGAGTAGGTTACGAGTATTTGTCTCTGGTTACGAGTCATGAATTTGAAAAGAATGACTCGTAACTTACTCGTATGACTCGTAATCTGTCACGTGACGCCATTTAAACCAATGGGATTGGTCGATTCTTGCTATCTCGTCTCGTCTCGTCCAAAGGAGCAGAATCAGCCTGCTGGTAAAACTGAGCACCAAAGAGCACCTAACATTGTTCCAATTGTCACCTAAATTAGGTGATATCACCAAGAATTGTTGGTACAATTTTAGGTGCTCTTTGGTGCTCAGTTTTACCAGGGGTATCATGAGAGATTCCTATCTAATTTGAGACATATCTCTGTGTTTCCGTAGAGGAAGTGACAAATTAGACAGGAATCTCCCATGATACCTGCGTTAAACCGCCATTACGATCTAGCCGTTATATAGCAGCTATGTGAGTTTATTACTGAATTTTAGACTTCCTCCGTGTGATTTTCGTGATTTTCGCTGCTTTTTACATCTGATTGGACCATTCCTTTGCTCCCAGCAAAAGTTTGCAAAGAGCTCCATTGGCACGCAAACAAACAACTTCCGGTTACCGGATGTCCTATACTCATACGTTATCGAGTTTTGCGCCGAAACAAAACCTTCTCAAATCGCTCGGAATTTTCGCAACTTTTGAAAGCGTTTTAATTCAAGATCCCGTGATCAAAAAAATTACAAAAAATATAGCGAGTTCTTTTCACCAACTACTTCAAGGAAATGAAAAAAAAAAAAAAAAAAAAAAAAGGTGTGCAACCGACCCACTGGATGCCTTTTGATGCCTTACCTATATCGGAAACGGCATACCTGAACTGTGACCAAGTCTTAAGAAAAACATTAGGAAATACTGCGTTTTGTAATGTTACGTAAAATGATATCTACACATGTGTAAGTACCACTATCCGAGAAAGGGTTAAGGCACATCTACTGTTCATCGGCTTCATTTACTGTGACTTGACACGATATTATTCACCAAAATCGTCTCATCCGGTGGGTTTCCGAACGCCAGGTTTGGGGAGTCCGGTGATACTCGATTCTCGAACTTGACGGAATTTGTTGATATTATTG
Source organism: Trialeurodes vaporariorum (assembly GCA_011764245.1). Classification (NCBI taxonomy): domain Eukaryota; kingdom Metazoa; phylum Arthropoda; class Insecta; order Hemiptera; family Aleyrodidae; genus Trialeurodes; species Trialeurodes vaporariorum. The sequence goes on along the minus strand of VMOF01000379.1, from coordinate 40,160,715 downwards.
TAGAAACAGGTGCCGCACTCTACCATCTAAACGCGTCACTTGGAAGCTCCAACCCGCATTCTCATTTCTCAGACCAACTTGTTACCGGCTCTGCCGAAAGAATTCGCTGATGTCTACTCATCGCTACAGATGGCCATCTCTATTAATACAGGATGTTTTCTTTTATCTCCCCCCCCCCCCTTGGTTTTTTTTCTAGCTAATTGAGATAAAAAGTTGCGGTTTGGACCATTCTTCATTATTTTGGCTGAATTTTCTTTTCTTGGGTTCAACCCCCCCCCAGCCCCCCTAGGCGAGCCCCCAGGGGGCCCCCTATCTTATGATACATTGTTTGAAAGGGCGTAAAATTCTAAGACTTTTGGCGAAAACCGGGAGTTGATATCGCTTTTCGTTTTTGATACATCGAATTTCAAAGTTCGATTCAAATTGTAGCCATTTTCAACTCAAAACATTTTTAAAAAATAAAAAAAGAATTGGTACACAAATAATTTCAACGTGTGTAGATAGCCACTGCTCCCACTGCACACACTGACAACACAAGAATAAGAACATCTGCTTCCGCAAAACACAGATTTCTTTTCAGATGTAGTTTTCAACTGACATCACCAAAGTTAAACCTGACCGGACGTCACAAACTAGAAACGCCATTTCCGATTAGCAAAATCCAAACAGCAAATATTTGGTATGGGTAAATCAACGTACTATGGTCTAAGATCGTCAAAAAGCGGCCAAAAACTAGAAAGTAAATTTCGCATCAATTTTTTATTTATAAACTTTCAAGACAAAATTTATTCATAGAAAACACTTTCAGCAAGTAGTTTGAACCTAAACCTAGAACAGTCACTGGAAAGTTTGAAATTCAGTTTAAGAGGTCATCGATGATTTTTTATGACTATTTTCCACTGACTTTTGACCACTTTTTCCAATCTCAGACCATAGTGCACCGGTTAAGTGGTTAAATTTCGAAAATTGGAACAAAAGTGAGTGTGAGTGATAATATATCTATCTACCTCACTCCCACTCACTTGAGGTTTGAGGGAATTTTTGTATTTTCTAAATCCCGGCTTTATTTTTGAGTGTTTCAGCTTGAAACTTACAGAGAATCTGCCTGGAGTATGCTCACAGGTGCCTATTTCCCTCAGTTTTGTACTTTTTGTATAAATTCATGAACTTTAGCCAAAAACTGTCGACTTTAGAGCAGCGCATCGTGGTGTATGCAATTCAAACTAATCAGCCCTGGAATCACTTTCAAAGACTGAAATGTTTATGTAAGAAAAATGGAAAAAATACAAAACAATTACAAATTCATGTTAAATGTGTTAAATGAGTGTTTCATCGGATACTTTAATATTTAAAAAGAAAACATTTCAACAAGCTTATACAGAGATGAAAATTTATATGAAAAATTGTACACTTGAGATGATATGCGTAAAATAACAAAGATAATAAATCTTAACAAAACATTTACGATGGATTTTCATGAAATTGGAATGATCCTTTGGGCATTCGTAATAAAAATAAATACTATGAAACATACAAAAATAAATGTATAATAGAATAATATATAACAGGAAAGTTGAAAAAAAAGAGAAAAATGGTAACAAATATCACAATAAAACAATGGGCTAGAAAACAAGGTCGAAAGGATCATTTTCGAGTTGATTATTCCTCGGAGAATTCTCCGTGGAATGAGGATGGACCCGATAAGGACTAATGAATAACTTTGAATCGTGACACAGTAACTTATAAAATTTTAAAACTTTTGAACAATGGCTGAGTCAATTTGAAGAACAATCCTCACACTAGATTGAAAAGTTTCATAGAAAGGCCTTAAATTTCAAATAACAGTTCACTTTAAAGTTTTAGCTCACACTTTGACAGATTCAGGAATTTGTCTTTTTTCTTTTTGCCCATATAGACAAGAGAGTTAGGAGAGACCAGGGAGGCAACTATGGAGGATCGGATTGTTTTGGGTATCGCTATCGGCAGTGGCAAAGCGTGAAATTTCGCAAGAATGTATTTTCACCATTTACATTCACCAAAAAAGTCGAATGCTCCAGTCATTGGCGATGACCAGGCATTCGACCTTTCTAATGTGTTTAAATGGGGGAAAGAACGTTGCCAAATCACACGCCTCGCCACTGGTTATCGGATCGTATCTGATCGGATTGGAGTACATGTTAACCTTAGTTATTATCAGAAGAAAAAGCAACATATTTTCTGTGACAATAATTCTTTCGAAAAATGGCCAGTGAGTTTTGTAAGAGGAAAAACGCAGTTGAGTTTGATGTGAGCATGGGCGGATACAGGAATTTCTCTTTCTCACTCTCCACTCATTTGAGTTTGCGTGCTAGAAGAGGACAGAGATGGAGGCTGAAATCACATGACAGCCCACTCTGCTATCCTTTTCTAACCCATATGTTCAAACGGCCGGAGAGAGAGAAAGATGAATGCCTGTACCCGCCCATGGATCTGAGGCTGGCGCAGATTTCAAACAAGAGCAAGTCAAAACCTTCACAAATTGAGCCCTGATAAAAAACAACCATTTTAAAAACAGAGCAGAGATCGTCAAAGGTCAAATGAAGTGCTCAATTTTGAATCTCCAGGTCTGACCATCGATTGGGTACCGGTAGAAAGTATCCATCCATCGCAGTTGTAAATCTTTCTCTGTACAAATTAGGGGAAACAATTGTGGGGAGTTTACCCTGACCGCCTAGTAAACCTGACTTTTTAACAATTGCCTCAACTTTTTTATCCCACGTAAAAGTTCGAATATAATCTATTATTCCTACGACTAATTCTTTCCTACTCTCGTCAAGGCCAACTAATAATGAGTAGTCCATGATTAAACGAGAAGCGAGAAGCTTTGTGTCATTGTGGATAGCTAGGTTGAGGACTGCTTTTGCATGAGGATGTACATACAGCGGTGAACTACAAGTCATGTTCAGGAAATTTTCATCCAGCAAAACAATTTCACCATCTTGGTCTTCTGAAAGAGTAACCAGTCTGTTCCGAACCGAGCCTTTCAGATCAAATTTATGAGTGATAGTACGACCATAGAATAAATTTTCCATTACCAACAGATTTGTTTTGACTGTTGTATTATTCACCATGTTTCGTTGAGTCACTCGATAGACTCCTACAATTTTTCCTAGAAGGGTAGGCTGATTTGTCGAGTGACAGTTATGAATATAGTTGAAGTAATGAGGGGCAAAATCCAGAAATAAATGGGTTTCTTGCCTTGACATTTCTTTTAAAATAAACCTATCATCCTTAGTCTTACTGAAGTTTGAGCCAGATTTTCCACCTCGCGCAGCCCAATGGACGCAGCGAGACAGAGATCGAATGAACGCATCCTCGCCAGCTGGAAAAATTAAAGAGCGCAGAGAGTTAAATTCTTCAGCCTTGTAGATTTTAACAATGAAACTCGCAGTCGCATCACTGAACTGAGTCTCCAAATTGGTCATCTGCTCGTGTTTACCACTTTTTGATTTTGAATCAACATCACTCTTGACGGTGTCTTCCTGTTCCATATCGTCACTGCCTGAGAGAAATGGCTGACTGATATTCTCGGTACTACATTTTATGGAACTATTCCCTGAAGTATTACTTGGCGTACGCAAAAATGAAAATGCTTTTGGCTTTTTAGCGTCTCCTGGTGGAGTTATATCGTCAGCACCGACAGATTTTTTCTTGATGATTGAATTCGGCGACGGCTGAGTCTCAGACGACTGTTTCCGATTTCGAAGATCGGACAAAGCGAGGCGGTAATCGTGCATACTTAGGGCATGAGCAATAATAGAACTTGGTTCGCTTTCATAAACAATTACAGGAACGGCAGAGGTAGCCATTGAATTCAATGCATAGTGTTCCGTGGGATTTGTCGGACACTGTATCGGAAGATCAGGAGTGGCTCCAGGAAGCAGTTGCATCAGTATACTTTTTACGGCTTTTTTCTCCGACAACCATAGTCCCGCACTGCTCTCTGAAACGCAGTCGCCAACAACATCACAATCTTTAGCACCAACAAGGATGTCGTCATCAAATTCAACATTCATTGACAAAGTTTCCAGCTTACTGGACTTGACTAATTTAAGATTAGGATCGACTGAATTTTCAATTTTTTCATTGTCATCTGAAAGTTTGGTAGCGCTGATCACCGAATCCAAATCGGCTGAGAGACGGGATTTTATTTTATTCTTTTCGTTCACTTGCTCATCGACTTCCATACCTAACTCACAGGAGGCAACCATCAAGTTCTGAGCTGGAGGAACTTGTGCTGCAACATCTTCCGATGGAACTGATTCTTCTATGGTTGAACTAGATGTGATTGAGTCGGTGTCAGGTTTTGAGGTCACGATGCTTTCAGGAGCTGAATCCAAATTTGGAACAGTCGTCTTGCTTTCGCTTTTCTTGGATTTCTCCTCCTTCTTCTTGGAATTGATGAGCGCTTCAACTTTGAGAATCCTCGAGTTCCATTTATCAACAGTTTCGACGACCATCCTTTTCAAATTTACAACTGCGTCCTCTAATTCCAGAATATTTGTTTGAACTAATTCCACGCTTTGGTCATCACATTTCTCCAAAGTAGGCGAGGTAAGTTTCACTTGAATCTCTTCCACTCGTGATTTGAAGTAGGCCTGATCTTTTTGTAACTGCTGTTTGAAAGTTAGTATAGACGGTTCGTTTGATATGCTCAAAGCACACAGCTTTCCCAGAACGCAGCTAAAGACTTCATGTCCCATTAAAGCCCATTCTTTCATTTCATCCAAAACAATATCTTGTTTGTACAGCGGTGGCATAATTATTAGCACGGGTGGAGGTAGTGAGATTTCCCATATCTTTACGCTAGTGTACTTGAAACATGCCACTCGGTTTCGGAACGCAAAGTACTGGCAGTAATCTTGATGAAGAGAATGTTTACATCGATCTTCAGCAAATGCTCGACACGAATACATATTACCGTAAAACTTCAACTCTAAGTATTTTCCAAATGATAACGCCCAAGCATCAGATGATAATGGAACTACAGGTGTGACCAAATGACAAACTGGACACCAACTCCATAGAAGTATTCTCTCATCGAAAGTCTGCTTCTCAGGCTGGGATGTAATCTCTTGCAGCGTTATATGCACGCAGCCATTATGATGAACAAAACGTCTTTCGTGTTCAAGCATAGAAGTTTCACACAGTTCCGATGGACATTTGTACCCAGATCGAAAACAATAACGTTCTAAAAAGCGTCCAAGCGGGATATCATTCCGTCCATAAAAATCAATATTTACAATCCAAGGAGTGACGCAAAAAGAAGGTGCATTATTTGAACTGTGCGAGAAACTGCAGAACAAAACAGGAAGCCTTTGATGATTCACAGGATCTAAGACATCAATTTTAGACTTTTTATCGGGTTCAAGCGAATGTTTGCGCGATTTTTTGGAATCAAGATCGTTCCCATTCAATAGCATATTGTTGTTGGTTTCAGAATTTGTGCATGCTCCACCAGCTCGATACAGGGCTAGTAATTTTTGGACAAATGGGTCATCGGCAGGATTAGTAATCTTTGCAACAAGGAATGGTTGAGGATCAGCCAAGGTATGAGTCTTTGAAAAAATATTTGTTTGTTTAGGGACAGAAGTATTATGACTAGGATACGTGGTTTCATCTTTGTCTAAGAGAGGGGAATAATATATTTCAGCGGGGAAATACCTACGCAAAACACAATTTTTACCCACTTCAGTTTCAAGATAAGGAATATTAAAGCTCAAAAAAGGGGAGACGCACAAAACCGTGTCATTCAGAATTTTACGAAACGAGTTTGTCTGAGGAACTTCGGCTATAGATAGAGCTTGGTCTGAATTACTGTAGTATATATTAGATAGATAAGAGTCTTCTGAATTGAGATATATGTGGAGAGGGTCACTGTAGTCGCTGACGAAATTTTTCACAGAACTATCTCGGTTATTTTCTGACTTTCCTACTGGGTTTGAAACTGGTACTACTTTGTTTTCTACAAAAGTTTCCGAGGTTTTTTGTCTTTCTGATTCTTTGCTGGACTCAAAATTTGGTGCATCTTCTGAATCTTCATCTCCGATTGAAAAAATGGTTTTCTCACTTTTGGCGTTCAATTTGCCGGGTCTTTGTTTTTCGTCGTCTCCGGACGTCGAGTCTTGAAGAGCCTTTTCAAAAGAGAAATTTGGAGGCCGAGCAAATTCATCCATGAGGAATGAAAATTCTAACCTCCAATTGTATGTCATATAAATTAACTGGTTCACAATAACTTTAAGCTTCGATAATTCTTGATGGGAGTTTCCACGAAGAATCACAGTCGATCCACGGTGAGGAAAAGCACAGCCTTCAAAGAAAACAAGAGTTTTGCTCAAGCCTGTAACAATCACAAAAAATTAAAATCTATAGTAAATAAAGTAAAGTAAGAGTAGGAGCAAGAGATGGGTAGAGGTAGGTAGGAGTAGAAAATATACAAACAGTAGACTAGAAGACGTTTCAGATGGTAGACTGCATCATTTTATAATTGAGTAAAGAAAGAAAATAAACACCTAGATGAGCCACACTTTGATCATGGTGACTTGCATTATAGTAGTACCATTAAGTACCTGCAGTCTCTTTCTGTTAATAAGATTTCAGAAACGGATTTTAAAATGTTACGGTACCTGCAAATTTAGTAGTCAGTTTGCTCAAATCACTTCGAAATTTCTCTAGTTTCTGGTTTTAAAAGTTCAAAATTTCTAAAATTTCTAAAATTTCTAAACTTCTTTCTCATTTGCCGCTCACTAAAATTCTGTCTCAACTCATACTTTCCCAGTTAATTGATAAGTTTACTAGGCACATTTAGTTACGTAAAATTTAAAGTAACTCCTAGATAATCTGTTAATACTTATGTAAATACTTGTAAGAAATTGTAAACTATACCATCTGTGTATATAAAGAAAAAAAAAAAAAAAAAAAAAAAAAAAAAAAAAAAAAAAAAAAGAACAGAGTATTTTAAAGCTTAAAATAAGTTTGCTCAGTTATAGACCTATTTTCACTGTCACGTTTGTTCCAACTATACTCTGCCATAAAATAAGGATTCAGATGTAGAAGAGAATACATAAATAGTAAGATAATCCTAAAAAAAAAAATTAAGGTCACAGGAAAAAACAGAAAGAAAGCATGTATACCTGTTTCAGTTGTGAAAGTATCGACATGGAAATAGCGACACGTTCCAAGATGAGGTTTCCCAAAAAAGGCATCAACAGATGTGATCACATCGGCTCTTGTGCAACGAGCAACTCTTTCTAAAACGCTCAGTTTCACATTTAGAATAAGCGTGATTTTGAGATCATACAGAGACTCCTGTGCCAACCTGGAGACATTTCTATGGACAAGGACAACATCCGGCTTCAGAGATGCAATCCTGGATACAACATGTCTTAAATACTCTTGCTCCTGAGAATTAAACAAACCCCATGAATTAATTATACATAAGTAGCAACTAAACTCAATAAGAATCTTGTTAACCCTTTACCGCGCGATTTTTTGTTGTTGTTCGAAAACATGATTTCTCAATTGATTTTGACTCAAAATGAAAGGCAAAAATAGTGAACAAATTCCTAGCATTAATTTTTGCGCCCAAGATATCTGCAAAGTACTAAATTTAACATGGGCCAGTATAGGGAGAAAATCAAGGTCAAACGGTTAAATATGTTTTCTAATGCTCAGATGGCGCCCAACGTGGGGCCTTGTTTTTTCAGACTTCGGTGAAAAATCAAAACTTTTCCTCGATATGTGCCGGAGGGATGACGACATGGAAAAAAATGATATTTTAACTTTAAGAGTTCAAAATGGAGGAAAAGTATTATGTGCCCCAGGGGTTCCACGGCGCAGTTAAGGGTTAACTTTTGCTTTAAGTGACTAAATAGTTCATTCTAGCATGAAAACCAGCAAAAATTACAAAGAGCACATTAGAAAATCATGAAATTCACTCACAGACTCAAAAAATTACTTTAAATTTAAAGGCACTATGATGGAGCGACGCAGGTACCATGGGAGATTCCTATCTAATTTTAGGATTTCTTCTGTGTTTGTTTCTATGAGGAGAGAGACAAATTAGATAGGAATCTCTTATGATACCTACAAAGCTCTGCCACCTTTACTCGCAAAGCTATGCAGGTGTTATGAGGGATTCCGGTCTAATTTGTTACTCTCTCTATCAAAACACTCAGAGGAAAGCCTCAATTTAGATTGGAATCTTCCATGGTGACTGCGTAGCTCTACCATTGCGCCTTAAACTTTGTCAGTGAGTGAATTTCATGATTTTCTAATGGGTTCATTGTAATTTTTGCTGGATTTTACTCAAAAATTAATTATTCAATTGCTTACAGAAAAAACTAGCAAGAGCCCTATTGGACAGATATTTTGATACAACTTAAAAGTTTATTCGAATCTTTTTGAAAATGATGAATGTAATTAGAATGTACCTATTAGAATTGGTGAAGAATTTTCAATGCAACACTTTTAAGACCAAGAAGAGAGTTTTTAGAATCTTAGAAAAAAGAATTTCAGCCTGGCACACCTCAGGATTTTTTAATTTGCATGTCTTTAAGGAAAAACCTCGCCGAAACAGAAAAATGTTTTGCCTAAGAAGATTTCTCCTGATTCTTTGGTTTCTTCCCAAGAATCAGACTAGAATCAGAGGTACATTTTTCTATTTAAGATCTTAACAGTTATGTAACAGCTATTTAAAACTAGAAAGCACTAAATTTCACAAACAGAAACTCTGAAAATTGGTTATTTTTCATTTTAAACTGAAATCACATCGATGGTTGCACATTATTTCCTTGCATTTCTCTAGATTGAGTACCTATATACGCTTAAACACAGTCTACATGAATTGAATTTCAAAAATTCCTGATTTTTGTCAGTTTTCTCGTCACTTTTTTCCAGAAATCCTGATTTTTTAAACTGTTTCCTAAGTGGAGTTTCTGGAGTTCTCAATCAGGCTTTGACTGAAACTCATTCAAAATCCAATTACTTTTGATAGCTTGAAGGAATACACCAAAAAAATTTGATTGTACGATTTTTCTTTGCAGTAAAAACAAGACAAATATTCCTGATCAAACAGTAAATTTCTTGAGATTTTCCTGCTTTTTCTGGCACAGCTAAAATTCCTAATATATTCTGATTTTTCTGGACTGTAGACACCCATTAAACCAAAGATGTCCTCAATTTAAAAATAAGTGCATATTGATATTTAAAAAGAATGGTTGGAAATTTTTCACACACCTGCATCATGACGGGTTCCAAAGACAGAAGTTTACCTTCAATGCGTTGGTAAACTATTGGACACTGGATGAGTAAAATCCGTGGGTTGATTAATCTATTTGCCATTCCACGATGAGCTATATTTTTTGTGAAGACAACACCGCCAACTAGATAACTGTCTTGACGAGATCCTCCTACAACTTTTTTCACTTGAACATACCTAGAAACAAAGTTAAACGCCCAGAAATGTTTACTATGGACAAGAGGAATCAACCGGAATACCGGAATATTTCTTGCTTCAGAGTTGTACTCTCATGCAAATTAAAAGCATTAATTTAATTTGGTTCATTCTAATTTTTACGCAAAACCAATTGTTGTCACATTAAATGGAGGAGAACCCAGACAGATAACATAAGCAAATACACGTATTTATCTATCTAGCTCTCTCTTCCCATATGAATGCATGTATTACAAAAGGCTAGAAGAGAGGGCCATCTCGTGACTTTCGCCTCTAACTCTGTCCTTTTCTAACGCACACGTTCAAATGAGAAGAAAGACAGACTGACAAATTCCTGTATCCACACATGAATAGAGTGATTACCGTAAAATCTCCCTCCAAAACAATGACGATTGTAATTACTCGGTCATTGTTTTATTGATTACTACCCTCATTAGCCCAACTCTGGTCATTATTAAGAATGCTGTAAAAAATCTGTAACTGATAAACAATAGAGATTTCTGTGATGACTGATGAGTTGACTAAATTGAGTTGTTTGGATGGGGACTATTTAAATTTTTAAGAGAGCTTTGAGAAGTTTTTGGAGACAATAGACGATTTTAGTGATAACTTGGTGATGAGCGTTCCAGACAAAGACAAACTGTCTCTCTTGCTCTCACGTAACTCCCATGTAATTCGCTCTAATGTCTAAAATCGTATATTGAAAATCGTATCATGAAATTTTATGGCAGAAATGAATTCCTTAAGGCATTTTAATGTGATTTTGATAGTAATATGTCGTTAAACAAAGCTCTGTATACAAATTTTGAAACTAGAAAGAGATGGGTGTACATAGGGGTTACAGGAGAGTGGGTGCAATATTTAGAACGCTACGTGAGTTTTGTCACAACCGATTGCGACCGATGAGTGCATTGTTGTGATTGTTGGCTAACCGTTGACTTTGCACTAAAACCGTCTTTAGACTGAGAACCTTGTTGATAAGAGCCAATCGAACTCAAAACCCTGCAGAAGCCTCTCAGCGATTCAAAGATCAGCATTTAAAAAAAGAAGAGAAAATTAGGGTTTAATAGTGAACTTACTGTCTTATGTCCATGGTGTCAACATTTTCACTTAAATCCGGTTTGACATCATCCACAACTTGATCTACTAATGAGGTAACAATTTCACTCCAGGAAGACGGCAACGCAGCTGATGCCAATAATTGACTAAGAAACTTTGAGCGATGTTCAGCAAACGCTTTTCTGGAGTTCAAACAAAAAATCATTCAGATAGATAATATTACATGAAACTCTACATTGATTAAAAACATGTTCGGTGCCAAAAACCTTAACCTTACATGGATGCTCTTGAGGTGATTCCAGGCGAAACTTTTTCAGATTTCAACCTGATGGATAGCGCCATTAGTCGCGCTTTTGGGAAAAGTTCAATCGTTCTTGAACAATAGACGGTCAGTCTTTCCTAAATGCTTGGACCAGCAGAGAGCCTTTTTTACTGTGAGTTGCGTGACCAGGTGCAACCAAAAAAAACTCTTGAAGAGGAACTGAGTATAAGAATAGCAGGGCTGCCGTTTTGCGTATAATCAATGCTATTTTTCTATTCACCAATGATTCTACCGGTTGAGAAAAGATTACACAGTTCAATTCAGTGCATTACTGTAATGAACTAAAATACTTGCATCTGTAATCTTTTTGCAACCGGTTGAGTCATCGATGATTTTAAAAAACTTGCGGATATTTTAATTACGTAACGGAGTTTCCACCGATTAAGTAAAGATTACAGATCAGAGTATTTTCGTGCATTGCAGTTATACACAGAACTGAACTGTGTAATCTTTTCTCAACCGGTGGAATCATCGGTGAATAGAAAAATAGCATTGATTATACGCAAAACGGCAGCTCTGAAGAATAGAGAGACCTGAGCTAAAATGCAAAAACAGTCTAAGTAACACACGTCGCTCACGACGTTCTTCCTTAGCTCAGCAGTATTAGTCTCTGCGTTAGGGAGGCCAATAGGGTGTCTCCAACCTCTTTCTTTCATTCAAACTACACGTACAATAAATTAATACCTTTTTTTTATAATGTTTTAATCCTCATAAAGGATTAACAGTCATGACCCCCTGGTTTCAAACATGTAAAGCGAAATAACGTGCGAAATCAGACATTTTTGGATTTTTACGCAAAATTGGCTCTACAATGCGAAATAATCAAGAAATTACAAATCGAAAAATTACAAATTTCGCGAATGTAACCGCGAAATCGACGATTCGGCAAAATCGGTATTTTTCTAAGTAAAACGTGCACTTTTTTTTGTTTTTTATTAGGAAAGCTTGACCTGCTTTTATGTAAACAGCTAGATATTCATTCAGAATTGAATTGCAAAATCCTCTAATACATGCTTTCAAATCAAAAGAGATCCAAAAATTGCCGGGAAAAAGCGCTAAACAGTAAATTGATGAATACCTTGAAAAACGCAAAAAGCGTGTAGAAAAATAACATCGAAATCAGCCTAAAATAACCTCAAAATTAGTAGAAAATAACATCAAACTTTGGAAAAAAATAAAAATAACAGCAACATTTTTCAAACTCTAGTCATGAGCGATAAAATAAGTAAAGATACAGGAATGTTTTAAGAAGGCAAATAATTACTTCAGCTCGAGAAAAACTTTTGCCTCCTGGCACTCTGACCGCAAGTTCTGAAGATTACAAAGATACCAAATGTTGGGACGGACACGGGGCTCCCGTTCTTGATGAGCACTTATCATTTTTTTCAAAGAGGCTGTTGTTAAATAGTCTGTTGATTCCTTGTCTTCAAATGTCTTGAAGTCTTCCGTTGTTTCCACTCCTGAGAGAAAAAACCAACAATGAGTTCTGAGGGTAATACATATTCACAAATTGTTTACAATCGTCTTTAATCTGCTCGAAGATTTTAAATTAATTACCTATTGAACTCACAAATTACTGCACTATCTCAATTCGATCATACACTTTGACCTTGAATTAGAGCCAAGGGAAGCTGAGGTTTACTATTTTATATAGAATACAGAAAGGGACAGGGTCACACAAATAATGGGACAGTTACAAGAGGCTGAATTATGGTGTTTTTTAGTGAGCAAATGAATGTAGGTTTACTATTTTATATAGAATACAGAAAGGGACAGGGTCACACAAATAATGGGACAGTTACAAGAGGCTGAATTATGGTGTTTTTTAGTGAGCAAATGAATGTGCTCGGTGAGCTGAAAGCAAGGATGCCTTTGGACTCTAACTGGCTTTTATAGTTTTGAAGATACGATTTTGACCCGAAAAAGATTTTTTTGAAAAGGAATGGATCAGTTACAAACTACATCTATTTAAGATAAAAGCTAAGCTCTTAGCTCTTAAATAAAGCTAAGAGGGTCTAGGCTGGTGTAAAATCACTTGATAATAAAGTTTCAAAATCTACTCACAAACTCGATAAATGCATTCAAAAAAAGTTCGAGATGGCGGTTAAATGAGCCGGTCACAATGGAGGAGTCCCATCTAATCAAAACTTTCTCTGAGATGAATCACTTTCAGCATACAAAGTTGCGATAGTTCCATTGTGACCCCCTTATTCTACTGCAATCTTGGGATTTTGTTGAGCGCATTTATTGAGTTTGTGAGACAGTTTTGAAACTTTCTGAAACTCTCAAAGTTATTTTTAATGTTACTTTAGCCAAGGCAAAAGCAAAAGTTTGCAACAGACCCATTCTGTGATGTCAAAATACGCATGAGTTTTTGCAACTTTAAACAATTGTATCTCTGAAACCAGGACACGTAGGAAAAACTCATAGGCACCTTTGTTCACAGCTCATTGTGTACTTTGGTAGCATTCTAGAATTCATTCCTTCATTGTCTCAATGCAGAAAAGATTATGGATAGCAGCACTTTTTAATATACATAGATGTACTACATCACAGGATAATGTAATCTTTTTTGCATGGATGCAGTAAATGGTTGAATTCTACAACGCTTTTTTGGTCTCATTTTCTTCATGAAAGACACCAAATTTCAGACCCTTGCAAATGCCCCATTCCAGCAAGGCTTTTAAATGGAACTGTAGCTACTTTAGACTAAAACTCAAAAAAGTCTAAATCATGAACAAAACTAATGAAAAAATTGATTTCAGTAAATTTTGAATCAACAGATATCTTTCAAAAGTATCCTCTTCTTTCAAGCCTAACTCTAGAGATAAGTGAAGGTATACACAAAAAGAAAAATATACAAAATAACATACCAACTGAGGATGGAACACTGATACTAGAATTAGTTGACACATCTTCAGAGTTGGACTTTCTGATATTGAGACTTCCATCAACCTTCAAAAACGAGAGCGTATCTCTGGGAGTTAAAGAATCGCTATCTGTGAGAACAAGAAAATTGATATGAGTCTGAATGTTAGAATAAAAGCAAACAAATTTTCTGGGTACAGCTACGCAAAATATGTACAGTGAAAATTCGTTGTTTGGAACGTCTTCTCGGAGGAATATCTTGCCAAGTGGAATTTTTTTTCATCACTGTGAAACAGTGGCGTCGCGTGCCATCTGGCAACAATGCAACTGCTCCATTTAAACTCATTAAATATATTGAATTTTCCTTGTGCACTGTGAACCCCCTGAATTCGATCTTTTACATGAGTTTAAATGGATAGAATACATTGTTGCCAAATTGCACGCGACGCCACTGCCATGAAACATCCCATACCCTGACCGCAATCTCCTACATGGAACTTACGCTTAAAGGAATTTTTTTCGGGGCAGAGCCGAGGTTCCACACAACGAACTTTCACAGTAATTTGATACAGATCAAATATGGTTTAGAAATTGTTCACATCTACGATGATTTCGCACAGGTGTGCGGCAAATTGCATACATTTTAGGGTGACTGTACATGCTCCACACTTCCGCACTGACCTTTGAAATTCCACACTTTTTTTGTACTGTCATACTTTATCAGCACGCTAGAGGTCGTTTCAGAAGTGTAGGCGCACTTAAATCGATAATCTTTGGAATCTTCCAACATTATTTCTCATATTACACAATAAAAATGAATGACAATGAGTTTGAGAGTTGGCTTTTCATTGAGGAACGCTTTAAAATCAAAAGTTTGAAGTTGAGCGCAAGTTTTCTTTTGATTTGAAATTTGAAAATTGAAAATTCACCAAAGATTACAGTCTAGGTGCGCCTACACTTCTGAAATGAGCTCTAGACATTGAATTGGCTCTCCTAAAAACGAATATAAGAGTTTGTCATTCTCTTTTTCTTTGCTTTTACACACATGCGTTAAAAAAGGATCACATTGTAGAAGAGTCATTACACAAATTTGGCACCTTTCTCTGTCCTTTACTATCACATACACTCAAATGGATAGAGAGGAAGACAGACAAATTCTTGAATCTGCCTCTGAACTCTTCTGGATAAAATAGTGTAGTGTTTGAAAACACTGTAAAATAATAATGATGTATATTTGGTAACACTGTAAAGCCATCGCAATTCATTCCTGCTGTGTAATAGACAACCAGCTGCTATAGCAATAGAGGGGGCCATACACTTTATAAGTATTATCTCAAAGTGTGACAGCATGGGCGATCTGATTCTGGTTTGTTTGTTTGTTTGTTTGTTTGCCTTACCTCTTTTAACCTTAAATCAGATATTGTAATTACATACACCTTATAAGTCTTATCTTAAAGTGTGACAGCATGGGCGATCTGATTCTGGATTGTTTGTTTGTTTGTTTGTTTGTTTGTTTGTTTGTTTGTTTGTTTGTTTGCCTTACCTCTTTTAACCTTAAATCAGAAATTGTAATTAATCCAGTGGAAATTGGTTTGAAACAAAATTGCAAGTGTTTAAGAGTGGCTATCTAGATACAGAATTTTAATACAACTATCCAGGTCAGAAAATTTTGCAAATTTCTGTTAAGTGTCATTTTCGTTATCATGCAAATCCTTCCAGAAGAAACAGTTATGTATTTCGATTTCTGTGTCCAGTTAACTACTCTAAAATATTTGCACTTTCGTTTATAGCCAATTTCAAAGGTGTCTGCCACAATTTTTTTTTTAAAAATTTAAAGGTTAGAAAAACAGAGGCAAACAAACCAAGCCTGTGTGAAAAACGTCCATACGAGGTCTCAGTCATGGCTGCCTCAGTGAAGTTTCAATATCACGCCCCACAAATCCTCTCTATCACTATAGCTTGTTGGTAACAGGATAGATGGTTGTCTTACTTAATAAAGCGTACACCCAAAACCATGTGTTATTGATTATTGTAAATGAAAGTTCTTAGAGCTCAAGGTACCACAGAAAGTCATCCATTAACGTTAAACCACTAGAATTTGGTTAGATTGAAAGGCTTTGCTCTTCATGGCTTTTTTTTTTATTTGGCATGTTTCAAAACATATTGAGAGATTAAGAGAGTACCAAGTACAAACCACTAAAAGGAGACTTCTCAACGTGTTCCCATGAGGGTGCATCACTGGACTCGGCATTAATTGGAGACGAACAAAATCGATAAAGAGCTGACCCATCGACAAAACTAAGCTCCGCTGATGCACACTCTAGCAAATTTGCCTCAAGCAACGCTTGGCATAGAACCACACCTTGAGATCTGAAAAAAATAAAATATAAAAATCAATAAAAATAATAATACCAAAAAAATTTAAAATAAAAACAAAAAATTCCACATTTTGAGCTTGTAACTCTGAGACGTCTCAGAGTTTAGAGCAGGTTATGGTTGAAGCTTTTCAGAAACATGAGATGAGTTCATAGAGATTCAAATTAAAATCTTGAGGCTGCTTCCTTTGAATGAGCACACCTTAGGTTTTATGGTTTGTCTTTCCAGAGATCGCCTTAATTAACGCCCTGATGACAGTTATACGTGTGTATTTTAACCCATAAATAAGAGCTATACATCTATTCTGATACCTTAAAAATAAAAGTTTTTCTCAATTGACAGGTTTTGACGCTTTTCTCCATCCTTTTATTTCCAGCTTGGTAGTTGCGAATCATCTCATTGAAATTTGGGTTCAAAGGCAGATCTAGAAATCTTTCAGTGAAGGGAGGGGGGCAGAAACAAGGCCCTAGGGGCTGATTCTGCTCTTTAGGACAAGACGAGATAGCAGGAATCGATCATGCCCATAGGTCTAAGCGGCGTCACGTGACAACTTTGTAGTCGTTCGAGTCATTCATTTAGGACCAAATGACTCCTCAGGCCTCGAATGACTCAAAATCTGTCACGTGACGTCGCTTAAACCAATGGGATTGGTTGGTTCCCGCTATCTCGTCTTGTCTTGTCCAAAAGAGCAGAATCGGCTACCAGGGCCCAAATTTTGTGTGAGACTGACGGTCCTCTTGACTGATGAAAGTTGAGGTCTTAGGTATTGTGTTTCAATGCTAAATTCTCAACAGTCAGCAATCGGTGAGGACCTTCTATCCTATACATTTAGGCCCAGGATACAACTTTCTAGAAAGAGATAGCTATGCATAGGGGTCGCAAAAGAATGAAAGAGATAGTTTGGGACGCTAACCGAGTTTTGTCACAGCTGATTGCAATTGATTAGTGCATTTTTGGCTAACCGTTGACTTCAGACTGAAACCGTCTTTGTAAGAACGATTTCTGATAAACTTGTCTGTTCATAAATTAATACCTCCAATCTCTAGGTTATTCTTTGGCTTCCCGATAGGTCTCGATACGATGAAAAATGAAGGATTTCATTTTGACAGACATACTAAATAAACCTTGAATCAGATGAACAAGTAATACATATTAGCAAACATACCGATTGACAACTTTATTGCGTGACATTAACCAGTCAACTAATTGGTAGCCGAGGAAACAAGAGTAGCAGGTTACCGAACGATGTTTATAAGTTTGGAAAGAAAGACCGTTAACTGGATTTTTCATTTCGTCAATTAGATTCTGTAAGGAAGCTGAGTTCTGAAGACTTCGACAAAACTTTTCCTCAACCGTTGGTGATTGCCCAAAACCATAATAAGAGGATCTGAAAGGAGAAAAACAACCAAATAAATGAATTTTCTCCAAGTATACTGCTTAAAAATCTGGCAACTTACCTATTATTTATTTATTTATTTACATTCCAAAAAAAAAGAGGTATGTGAAGCTTGCTAACAATACTGACCTTATCTTCACCGACCAAAACTTTCAGGAGAGCAAAAATGAGATACTGGGATCGAGATTAAGGGTTTTCATATTTCAATGCCAAACACTCTCCGGTGCATACATCCATGAATTATTTACAGAAGCACACCAAATGATAATTTAGATACTTTTAAAATTGCAAACATTTGATCTTTTCAAATCAAGTATGACGCTTCCCAAATTCCAACCCAGCCCCATCTTGAACTTACCTATTCTACTAAAAATGTTGACTTGACATACGTTTTTGGTGGCAAGCAGGAATTTCTAAAACTGTCTAAAATTCAAGATGACAGACGATTTGTCTTTTTTTTCTGTTTCATTATTGTCATTTCAAATATGAAAAGGTATCTTCAACATAAATGGTAAAATCCACGAGAAGGCACCCTTAAAAAGACTACATATTTTCTTCGGATTCGCATGATTTTGAATTCACAACTAACCAAGGAAAGAAAACCACTGAGACCCTCAAAATCAGTCAGCATATCATTTTCATTGTAAAAATCCTTTTTATTGATGATAAAAACATAGTCTAGCTCAAGACAAGAAAAATATTGCTACCCTTTGTCAACAGTTAGTTATGCGCAAGTTGTGAATCCTTACCTCCACTCTGATTGATCAACACACAATCTGGTCTTGATTCGCGAAGAGCCCAAACACTGTTGGTTTGAGTCAAAAACAGGGTACATAATTACAAATTAAAACTGTTAAGAAAAAGAAAAGATTATCAAAATAGGTACTAGACATCATGTATTTTGAGTATCGGGTTGATGGGTTAGCGCTTGGTTAGCAACGATTTGTAGCTCACAGCTCACCGATGCATTTTGATACATTTCAGAAGCAGATACCAATACTTGTCAGAATCCATCAACCAGATACTCAAAATACACAAGCTCTAGTGCTGCTGTGCTAAGGAAGAATGATATAAACGATAAGTGTTATTTACGCTGTTTTTGTAATGTGGCTAAACCTGAATAGAGACTCTTTTTATGAACAGAAGTTCAAAGCAACATTGCAAAAACAGCATACAATAAACTTTAGATTCATGGCTTTATCCCTTAGCGTGGCAGAGCAGTCATACAACGTACCTTCCTTGGGCGAATCTTTCCTCTTGATATCCGACAGAGGTTTTCCTTTTACAAGTTTCTTCAGTGTCTAAACTTGCGCTGGATACTTTATGATTTATTGACAAATTATTCTGACTTTCAGAGGGAGTTAAATTTGAAGATAATTCTGAAGAGCTGCCAAACTTTGACTGCAGATCTTCTTGGAGTGCGCGCAAATCAGCAGAAAGATCAGCATCCATGTCCGCAGATTGTAAATACGATAAAACAACTTTACAACAATATGTACAAACTCTTAGGTCACCTGTAAAAAAGAGTAAATGTTAAGTTCATCAATGAAATACACTCAATGTAGAAATTATTTAAAACAAACATTTATGAATGGATAAAGCAATAATACTGGCTGTAAATAATGATAATTAAAATAATAATATATATTAATTCAGATAATTAAGATAAAAAGAAGAAGAATAAACAATAAAATATTTGTTTAATTTTTTTTTTATTTTGGCTGAACAGCTCTATTGATTGTTTTATAAATAGATATAGATATTGATAAAACAACTTTACAACAATATGTAACTCTTTGGTCACCTATAAAGGAGAGAACATATATGTATCTAATGAATTAAGCGATGAAATGCACTCAAAATAGAAATTATTTACAATAAAACAATTAATTTTTGTAGAATGCAAACAATCAATGGGAGTAAAGGTGAATCATTAATTTAAATTGTAACTGTCAAGTTCAGACCCAGTGATACAAAGGGAAAGTTTAAAGATGGGGCAGTTACACGGGTCTGACTTTTAGAGTTTTCTGTACCAAAGGGGAAAAAAAACAGCGAAAGTAATTTGTGAACAGAAAACAAGGATATCTTTGGTATTAATCTAGGTCTCACAGTTCCAGAGCTACAAAGGACCTGGCATGTTTCTTATTGTGCGTGGACCTTGGTGTAATTTTGTTTGCAGAAATCAGAACTAGAGACCGTTCTGAGCAAAAATTCTTGCTGGCCCAAAAAATTTCTATGTCCACTGTCCAGTTAAGCCACTATTACGGTTTGAAAGTTGGATCAGAACACTTTGTGAACTTGTTTTCAAGTTTGCTGCGTCAGAGTGAAGGAGCATACAGAACGGTCACCTAGCCATGTCTCTGCCTACCGTACTTAAGGTCTGAGGCAAAAGATCTGAGGTTAAATCAACGCAATAGCGCAACGAGAGTTTCTTCATCTCTCTCTTTCCTTCATTAAGAAACGTATGTTAGACAAGGACGGACAAGGGGATAAAACCCCCTTTTTCTGTCCTTTTCCTACTTATGCATTCAAATGGGAAATGAGAGAGATGGAGGAGATCCTGGTTGCGCCAATAGATCAACGCTAAGGTTGAGATGAAGCGGAGAGAAGGACGCAGGAAGCAGCGGATAGAGTCAAGAGACAGGGCTTGCAGGGCCCAGTTCCTGTTCTATGAGCTCACTTACTCGGGTACAGTACACTTAAAAACGTGTTCACAAAGTGTTCTGATCCAACTTTCAAACTTGAATAGCTGCTAAACTAGACGGAGAAATTTTGCTCAGAATGGTCTTAAGTTTATTTTATTTATTTTTATTTACTTTAAAGTCTTGCACATGGAGCCTTAATGGAAGCTAAGGTAATGATCAAAATAGTACATAATTAATTAAGTAAGATTTAATAACAATTCATCGTGTAGCATTAACAAATTCATCAATATAATAGAAGGCTTTTTGAATTAGAAATTGTTTAGCATTATTCAAAATAGTCGTGACAGATGAGTCACTAATGATAATTTCAACAGAGAGTCTCGATGTCTGTAAAAAAAGGAAAACTTGACTGTGGTTCACGCACCATAAGAAACATGCCATGTTCTCCCTTGGTCCCTGACAAGTAAATTTCTAAGAATCCGCTCAACAGTTGGTTAGTGAATGAATTAAAAAAAAAGAGCCCATGAAAGAATGTGAACAATCAAAAACCTACCGGTGCAATTCATTATTTTTCCAGGTATTTCTTGATTGCAACATCGATAGCAAAAAATTTGACCGCAAACTCGACAATGATGTCGCCGATTTAGAAGAGTGAATTTAGAACTACAGTCATAGCATTCTTTACTTTTTGAGTCTGGCATCCAGTACTGCTGCAAGTCTGTATCTTTGTATGCTTGCAACCCCTAAAAAAAACAAGATGTTTTGATGAATGATGTAAAAACTACAACACACGCTAATGGACTTCTAAATTAGGTCCTTAAGGACAAAAGTATTAAAAGATACTCGGACCTCCCACAAATTCCACATTTGCTCTGATGGGTGCTCTATTTTCATCAAGCCTCAAGCTCCTAAACTACCCAAAACACACTCCTTCACTCACAAATAAATAGTTTTGACTAGAAGTATAACCCAGCTTCAACTTTTGCAACTATACGTTTGCGGGCGCGCAAATACAAACGCTGGGAGCGCGCCCTTTTTAAGAATTTCTGCCACCTTGCCAACTTTGACCTTTCATACCTCCAAGGCTATTCATTGAACAAGTGAACAAGTGAACTTTACGCCATTTGAAAGAACAAAAAAAGGGCTTTCGTTTAGATAGTTTTTTAAAAAAAAATTGGTATTCATCTTTAAAAATTGCAAATCTGAAAATTGTTGGGTTTGTAAAAAACAAAAAAGTGCAATTTTTACCTTTAAAATTGAGATAAATACATTATGTTATGCGCTAAAGGAAACCTCTATATACGTTAAACATTTTGGTTTAAAGTTGAGTGTTGCAGCTTAATTTAGCGAAAAGTTATGGACGAAAATAGGTTTCGACTTTGACCCCTTCCCCCGCCACTCCTAGAGATGCTAGGAAAAAAATAAACCCAGCTTTAGAACCGCAAAATGATGCTCTATCCATTGGAGGAATAACCTAAGACCAATTCATCACCGCCAAAATGGCTCATTTCAAATAAGGTTCTTTGTGCAACTCTTCTAGGGAGCTCATAAATACATGAAAGAGTATGAAACCCAAAAAAGGGCTTACAGTGCTTCGTAGAGCAAGGAGATTGCTGACTCGTTGTAGGACATTTGGTAGACTCCTTCCCTCGCCGACTCCACCACGAAATTGGTCAGGAAGGCTGACTGTATCTGCTGAATCACTCTGAAAAACCAATCATTGACACATAAGGGATTAGTGTTGAATATAAAACAAAAGGAGCAATTTGGATTTCCTCTAGGAGGGTAGAAAAACACTTTAAGTATGAATAAGTTTTTAAATTTATAGTTCAGAGTTCATCTCCTTGAGTTGTTTACGTTTTTTTTTTAGAAGGATCTGTGATTCTGTGATTTGAATCAAATTATGTGGAAAAAGTTAAGAAGAGAATGGGTAAATTTTCTTTCCATAAAATATATAATAGAGGTAACAAAAAGACACAAAGTAAAGTTTACCTTCACATTATCAGTCAATTTCTCCTCAGAGTCTCCTCTGACCAGAAACTTTGGGTTCTGTGGACTAGTTTGAGTTCCTGGCTGTGATTTTGCTCCTTCAGTTGGTTCATCTGTGAAAAATACAACACCAGTCCTTACAATATTTTGCCTCCTTATAATCAAATTAAATTTGAAATTAAGATGTAAAAATAGTGGAAGAAATAACATTGGAAAATGCAGGAAAAAGTTTTGAAATTGACTAAGACTTGATTCAGAGGAAGGATTGATGGTACACAAATATCAAAATTGGTTGGCCACAAAGAGTAAACAAGAGTCCCAACAAAACGGTAGGAGAGCGTGACAAGTTAGGTTAGGTTGGCAATATCCAAAAGTCAGCTTCTGATTGGCTGGCAAAAGCCTGATGGGCCATGTGAGATAGCTCTTAAGGTAAGAGCAAAAAGATGAAAAGCGGGTCACTAAGTGCAAAAATCCCAAGTGCGCCCATGTCGTTCGCAAGAGCTGGATCCGCCACTGTTTCCAGGCTAATTCGAAGCAACGCTACTGTCTCTGGAATCAAGCCCCTGCATACATGAAAATTTGACCATACAGTTTATTTTTGTTGTTAGGATCTGACTCAAATCTTTGAGTGCAAGTGACGCAGAAAGACATGGTATCACTCAGCTTATGGAAAAATAAATTTCCTACATTACGGCTTAAATTCTCAATCAATTTCACTCATTTTGGGCTCAAAAATTCTGTAAAAATTAAGCAAGTGCCAACATCCTTGGATTTTGCGTCTTTTCTTTGCTTTCAATCTAAAATGCTAAAAATACTGCTTTTCCCAAAAGTAACTAGTGGTGCTATCCATCCAATTAAAATCTGGAAATTTAAGAAAGAGAATGAAACTTGAATACTTACTTTTGGAAAAATTAAAAAATTTGAAAAACATGGATGAAACCGTCGGCTCTTTGGGCTCTGGACTTGGCGGGTCAAATTCAGTCAGATGAGTGAGTGAATCCAAATTTCGACTCATGATTGCTTTTGGTGATTGTTTGGCACCTGAAATATAATAAGCAATGCTGACTGAGAACCTTAGAAACCAGCTATTTTTTTATGAAAAGAAACTAATTATATTAATAGAATTAAAAACAGAAGAAAAATTCAGAGAAATAGAGATTTTTTTATGTGATAAGATGAAGGAGAGCAGAAATCAGAGCCGCTTCCAGGAACTTACCTTCCTCTCTCTTTACTCAGTTGAACACATGTGTTAGAGAAAAGGACAAGATAGGGGCTGAAGAGGGGTAATAGCCCCAGCTTCCATCCTTTTCTGACCAATCTGTTTAACCAGGCAACGAGAAAGAAAGACAGTAGAGCTGCCGTTTTGTGTATAATTAAATCACATTTTTCAATTCACCGATGATTCCACCAGTTGAGAAAAGATTACACAGTTCAGTTCCGTGTATGACTGTAATGCAAGAAAATACTCGCATCTATAATTCTTTCTCAACCGGTGGTTTCATCGATGACTTTAAAAAACTTGCCGGCATTTTAAATAATTAACAGCATTTCCACTAATTGAGAAAAGATTAAAGATTTAAGTAGAGTATTTTTGTGCATTGTCATACATTGAGTGGAACTGTGTAATCTTTTCTCAACTGATGGAATCATCGGTGAGTTGGAAAATGCCATTAATTATACGCAGAATGGCAGCTCTGAAAGACAGACTCCTGGATGTGGCTAGAGTACGAATGAAAGCAAGGAGGATAGTAAAACGAAGTGTTATCATAATTATTCAAAGTGGAAAATGTGGGCTTGCATTAATAGGACTAGCATGCATGGGCAGATACAAGATATTATCTGTCTCTCTCTTTTTCCATTTAAATGCACATGTTAAAAAAGGCAGAGATAGGGGCTAAAGTCATGTGATGGCCCCCTCTGTTATCTTTAACAAACACATGTATTTAAATGGCCAGAGAGAGAGAGAGAGAGAGAGAGAGAGAGAGAGAGAGAGAGAGAGAGAGAGAGAGAGAGAGAGAGAGAGAGAGAGAGAGAGAGAGACATATTCTTGTATCTGCCTGTGCTACCATGAAAGAACACCAAGGCACTAAGCATGGAGTACATTCTTACATCTGAAAGCAGGTCAACAGAGCTCTTCACACAAGCACCCCAGAGTTCAACTGGCAAATTAAGAATTTTTCCATAGTTTGGTAAAATATTTTGGCAACATTTTTTTCAATAGATGAACTATTACATCTGATTTCCTTTCTTATCTGTCGAAATTGTGTTACTTGTAAAAGAAGGTTTGAATCCATATTGAGCTTAGCATCTTGATCCATATTGATTCGGAATTTACCTGTTTGGGTCAGATTCACTACTACACTGAAATATGATGGCCGTTGATGAGTTAGCCACCTCGCTACTTCTCTTTTGCCTCTAATGCAGCAAAACATTACTCATGTTGGGGCGTCGAATCGGGGAAGAGTTCCACAAGCGCCCACATTACATCTACTCAAAAACTTTGTAAGTAGGTAGATAATAAGTTGAAAAAAAAGGAAATTAGAACAGTAAATAGAGAGGGTATCCACCTTAAACAGACAATTATTATCTATCTCAGCACTGAGCTATTAAAAAACCTAGAACATTAGCGTAGCAGATGTAAGATTCACAAACCTGAATATGAAAGAAACAACGAAGGCCGAGCAAATCAATGAGTGTGAAAAACACAAGAACTGCACAATTATTTTCTAATTAAGATCACGTTAGGTTGAGGATCGTGGCTGTTAATTACAGGGAAGCACAAAAACGAGGGGCATTGAATTAATGATTTAAAAAGGGGATCAAAATACATGAAAATTATCAAAAGAACACATCACACTCAACTATCTTGGAGGCGGTATGAAAAAATAACTTCGGGTGTCAGTTGAAAAAGTGCGACAGAAGATAAGATGTAGGTTCGAGAAAAGAAATTGTAGGAAATAAAAATTGAGAATGGGTGCTAAAATGATAATTCATATCACTGATCACTAGCTTGAAGTAAATAAACAAACGAGTTGATAGAGGTTAGGTTTGGTTTTTGATGTTGATTTGAGTTGACTGATGAAAGACGAGACACGAGACAGATGAAAACTTTTTATATTCGATTCGAGACCGCGCTTTTTGAAAAACGACGCGCGCTCACTTGTGCGTCGAAATAATGTTCACAATCAGCAGGAGAAACCATTGGAGGAAACACGGGAAACATAAAAGTCGAAGTTTTCACAAGTTTTATGGAAACAGAGCAGTGAGGTTAAACTGTCTCCCAGGCTCAGGGCGCGCAGCGTCTCAAGCAACGGTCTCAAGGACCGTTGTCCTAGACCTCCACGCGATGGAAAATATAAGGTTTTAGGGCGAAGCCAACGGTTAGCCAAAATTCGCAACAATGCATCGCAGCAAATGGCATATAGGCCGCAATTTCGGTTGTGACAAAATTCGCGTGGCGTTCCAAACTATATCTCACTCGCTCTCCCTGGGCCCTTGTGCATAGCTATCTCTTTCTACTGTCGAAAATTCGCATGCAGGGCCTTGTTTCGCGACATTTTACTGTCAAAATTGCATTTAAATGATTCGAGAAGTTCATTTCTGGCAAAAAAAAAAAAAAAAAAAAAAAAAACGAAAAATAATAATCCACAAAACATAGCTCAGCATTTAAGCACATGGGGGTCACTAAGTGACTAAGTGACCCGGTCACTTGAGAGTGGAAGAGATACTTTGAAAAGCCCAACGAACTTTTTCACCGGATGTTGCCATATCACTAAAATCGTATTGTATTATTAACGTATGCATAATGCACAGTGCACATGCTCTACCCCTCCCGCTACTACATAGCAGAATTATTTAGGTGTTGCACATTGTGCCTTTTCTCATTATTATTGTACTGTAGGTAGCACTTACAATATCGCTGCCTTATAGATGCAATACCAGAATATATCTAAGGAATTATATTTGATGCCAGTCAAGAAATTACCTTTCGAGACCTCTTTTAAATCTAACTTATATGCAAAAAGTTGTACATATGCTTATACGCAGCGCAGGGTAACCGTAAAAAAAAGTACCCGCCATGAATATCCTGAAGTCTACGAAAAATTTCGAAAATCGCTAAATCACGTGCCTAATTATTTGAAAGGGGTCATCTTTATAGGGCGTCTAAATTGTCGAGTCCAATGTTTTAAGCTGTATGTTGACAAGTAGTTAACTATTCGTGCGCGACTGTACCGTTTTCGTCTACCCTCGAAAATGAAGGCGCACCCATATAAGAAAGACACGGTTTCCATCACGTCGGCGCGGCGTCAGTCGTTGCGTTGAATCGGAAAGCATTAATTGCGTGTTGCGGAAAGTAGTTAACTATTCGTACGTAACTGTACCGTTTTAGTATAACTACAGAATTGAAGGCGCACGCATGAATGAAAGACACGGTTTCACGATCGAATTGCGGGGTCTTCCGGGAGAATTATTTAAATCGGATACCTGGAGCTGTGCTTCGACATTATTATGTGGTCATCGTATATCTCCAAATTTTTCCCCTTTCTGATCGGATCACATGACACACGACCTGGGATCTAGGATAACTGGCCTATTCCCTATATAAGGTCGTTCACCCTTCTCTCTATTTCTCATTTTTTTCTCTCTCTTTTTTTTTCTTTTTTATATAATTAATTGTCTTTCTCATTTCTTTCCTCTTTTCCTCCCTCCCTTTCTTTCCCTGTCATTCTTCTCACGGCCCGACCGATTCAAATTGGGCCGCAAGCCCACCGGGAAATTTCCCGGTTTCCCAGTGGGCCAGTCCACCTCTATGTGGTTGGGGATGTTTGGTCAACTTACTATTTATTGCGTTTGGAAAACAAAAGAATCTTGCACTTGAATCGGTGTATTGAAAACACGATGTCGAATAAAAATAAGGTATAAGTAAAATGCAAAGAAATGGAGAATAAAACACAAGTTTTAAATTTTTCAAAGAGAGAGTATAAAAATGACTTGAAGGGTTTCATTGGAGATACAATTAATTTTTATGATTACACATTTTTATATTCGTATCAGTTAAAAGCACTAAATCTCACGGTCCGACCGGTTCAAATCGGGGCGCAACCGGGAAATTTTCCGGTTTCCCAGTGGATCAGTCCGCCTCTGTGTGATTGGGGATGTTTGATCAACTTACTATTTATTGCGTTTGGAAAACAAAAGAGTCTTAAATCGATGTTTAGAAAACACGATATCGAATAAAATTAGGGTATAAGTAAAATGCAAAGAAATGGAGAAGACACAAGTTATAAATTTTTAATTCAAAGAGTGTATAAAAATGACTTGAAGGGTTTCATTTCATTGGAGATATAATTAATTATTATTGGTTCTTCGCATTAGTTAAAAGCACTAAATCTATTTCTTCTTTCGTCAAATCGTTGTCATTCCAGCCACAGACTCCTCCTCCGTGATGTTGAGGATGAGACTCCTCTCCTGTTCGTTGTAGCCTCTTTGCAACGATTTCAGCGGGAGCGCTTTTACGATCGTAAGCTAAACCCACCCAAGCACAGAAATCTATGAAGGCGGTCGTGGGATTGAGTGGGTAATTTCCCAGTTCAGCACATTTGTAATCCCATGGGAAAACGTGATGGTAATTGTGCCAACCCTCACCGTGTGCAATCACTGAGACCATCCAGTTCTCGGTCGGACAAATGTTCCTATTCATACGAGCAAAGAAAAAGGAGAAACAGATAAATATTCCTGTTTAAACGAACGAAGCAAAAGGCTCTATGTAATTTGGGCGACGGTCAATTTCTGCAGTGGTGAAAAAGATCCCACTCGGCCGAGGAGTACTGTGCGACTAGCTCCTCATTCAGGTAGCGCGCTCAATCCTTGATTAAGTGGTCCCCAAAATTTAACCGCATCATGATGCGTGTCTAGCTGATGAAAGGATTACAAGGACATGCATCAACCCAAATGATAATCATTTACTTTACGCACTTTCCTCAATTATGATTTACTTTAATTCAAGCACCACCACCACCACTGAAAGGCTTCCTTGGGGCATAAATAACAAGAAAATAACTGCGGAAAAGCAAAAGATAACGGTTTCATTAGTCCATTTTCTTTACTGCCATAGCATGTTTTGAGCAATCATCGTAATCTATCAATAACCGAACCTGACCTAACCTAACCTCACTGGAATATTGGTTAAGTATAGGAGGAACAGCCAAACGGACAAGGAACCTGTGAGGTTAGGTTACTGTTTTGTAAGGTTCGGTTATTAATGGATTACAATGATTCGAGTTTCCGCATTTATTTGTTTGTTATTTATGCCCTATGGTAGCTGTTTAGTGTTTAGTGGTCCTCGAATAAAATTAAATCATAATTAAGAAAGGTAAGTACGCGGAACACCATGTTCCGTAGATTTGGCTCCATCAGTTTTCACGTAATTGGGAGCCCCTGACTTGAACTGATCTCCGCAGGGCGATGTGCTCGACACTTGTCCGGCGCACCTGAAAAAGGGTTGCACTGACCCTTCTTTTCCTCGCGAGAAACTGGCCGTCGCCCAAATTACATGGACCCAAGCAAAAGGAGAAACACTCATAGATAAATAATATCTGTACACTGAATAATGAAAATTTCATGCTATGCATATAATTCGAGGACGGTCCCTATTTGTACGTACCGAACATGACAAAACATTCCTATAAAATATGCGTATAATGCAACGAGACCTTTCCGGCTTAAAAAATAAATCTAAACGGATTATTGACTTCCCTGTAGGACAATAGAGGTTACGCAGTTGGGAGGAGTCCAGTCATTTGAGGGAAAACCCGTAAGTTAACTAATTAATTGCATAACTTCTTCTCAACAAAATCCTAAAATTGACGAGCAATCATAAGAACTCGACGATCGAAAAGGGGTGGGATTTCACGATATAACGGGAATTGCGTGTCGGCAGATCGGTCAGGGGCTTTATACTATCATTATAAGTGAAGAACAAAAAGTTGAACAGCAGTGATTTTTCATCGAAACTTACTGTCTGAGCAGTGGTGTAGCCAGGAATTTTTCTGGGGGGGGGGGGTTGGAGGTCCAAAATTGTTAAGGGGAGGTCCAAAGATACTAATTTGGTAAAATTTGTCTGAAAACGCAAAAAAATTATCTTTTTTAAGAACAAATTTTGGTGTCAAGGGGGGTCCAGACCCCCCTGGCTACGCCACTGTGTCTGAGGGAGGGGGAAAATAACCGGGGACAAATTATCATCGCCGTGGAATTTAGCACACATTTTCAGGCAAGATTTGTAACACTTTGTTATTACGGTTTAAACCGTAACATGAAAGTCATCATTTTGCCTAGCAGTGAAATTGCAGGCGATTTCAAACGTAGAGCACCGGTTCCACGTCTTCAGAGACCCGCTCACTAGTCATCATACACCTCTGGTGTTTTAAAAATCCAGTAGACTCTAATAATGTTTGGTCAGGGTGCGGGTGGTTCTCTATATCGACAAGATTACAACAATTTAACTCCTGACTTATGATTGGTTTAGACGCATACTTGCGAAAGGTCTTACAATTAGCGCAGCAGACCGCCTGGTCGGAACATAATTTGCGCACTAATATGAGTCATAAGTATGGTAGAATATGAAAGAAGAAAAAGAAACAAACAAACAAAAATAAGGAACTAGGATTTAAAAAGGATTCGATACCTATAAGGCCGTGGAAAAACCTAAAATCAAAGGTGGCACAACCGTCAAGCGGCATTGCTATAGAGCTCACGCATTAAGCGAATTTTATTGCCCAGTGGTTGAGTATTTTCTTATCGATATACTAGGGAGCTATTTGTTCGGCAACGATGGACGGCACTGGTGCAGAACCCGAACCTCAGAATTTTTACCGGACCCGCGAGGTTGTGGAGAAAAGAATAACTCAGTGATGAAAGACAGTAATAAATAATGCTAATTCTGACTGGCTGGAAATGGCTTTGTTGACTCCGGCATTATGTGTCCCCCTAAAAATTCCTAACCTAAAATAAAAAAAAAAAATCCGAATAAAATCCCCTAATTCTGAAATATGCTTATCATGAGTATATTAGGCTCCGATAAGCATCGGGGTTTGCTCCTGAAATGCACCAAAATGCATCGGGTGAGCGTTTGGTTACTAACGTGTCAACACTCTGTGCTAACCAACCGAGCACCGATTGGTTTTGGTGCATTTTGGGAGCAGACACCGCTATTTTGTAGAACCAAATAACGTAAAACGCGGTAAATAGGAACTTCTGGGTGGATGGGAAGATATTCTGGGAATTCTCGTGTTTCTCTCACAAACATTCCCAGAATATGTTCGCATTCACCCCTTTTTATGGTACTCAAAATACGTGAGCTCTTTGTGAGTTTGCAACGCCAAGTTGATCGTTGATCCAGTGCTTGGACCAATCTTAAGAATAACCATGAAATAAAAATACGTGTTATGGGGTCGAAAATGTCCAGTTACATAATTCAACTAATTGTATTCAACATTTTTTAACGCCTCTTGACAGTGTCGCCATATTTGAATTTAGACTTTCCGACTGCTACATATACGCAGGATGGATAGGTATTGAACCACCTTAAACCAGGGGTGGGACACGTACTTGTCGTATGGTCTGGTTCCCCATTTGTGAGCAGCGCTGTTCACAAGGCCGGTTCCATTAAGAATGTAAACAAAACGCAGATGATATGCGACTACGTGTGCCATCCAAAAATCTTCACCCCAAAAATACCAGGGAACTATCGTAGGGATGATGTGGCAAAGGAGCAAACTGAGTGGTGCGTAGAACCTGGAAAGTATAAATGAGACAGGCAAATTGTTATAGTGTGGGTAACCTTGCATATTAAGAGGAACTGGAAAAATAATTCAACCCTCTACTGCACCCATTTTCTGAAGGTCCTCCAAATTCGTCATAAAAAAAAAAATATACGTTACAGATCTCGCCATTCAAAAAGACAAGTCTTCAGCCGTTTTTCGATTTGACCCCCCCCCCACCCTAAAATTTCTACCCCTGAAGGGATTGTGACTAATTAGTCACAATACTCACAATCATATTTTGATGATAAAAAAAAAGAAAGAGTGTGACTATTTCTTTCTACCAATAATATTTACACAGTAAAACATCTAACCAATCATAACACATTTTCTTGAAGGCCAGAAAGCCATTTTTACCACCTAAAACAAGTCCGAATGTTATAGTGCCTCCCGCTCAACAAACTAGAATCTAGTTTGTTGCTCCCTCCCGCATAGGATTTGCTACTTTTCCGAGAGGAAAACATTATATTGGCAGCTTCTATACCCCCACCATGTATTTTTTTCAGGCCGCCATATTTGTGACTAATAAGTTACAATGACCAATAACGATATGCGCGGCACCAATTTTAAGAACGCAGAGTGGAAAATTAGATCTGAGAAGTAAAAAAATGAGTTGATCTAACAAAGAATACAGGGTGAACATAAAAGAAGGACCCGAATACTTGAAAATCTCAAAATCTCCGTAAAATTTCGAAAGTCGCCAAAAACGTGTAAGTATGATTATTTTAAGGGAAGCATATTATTAGGAGGGGGGGGTCACAATTTTCTCAGCCCCGGGGAAGGGCGGAAAGGTGAGTCGATCCCCAAAAATGGCGTTTCCCTCTGTTTTTCATTGAATTTTCAAACAGTACATATAAAATGAAATTTTCTTAAAATTCGATTATTCATTCTCAAATGGCAATTCCAAATTTTTGAAATGCTATTCTCTGATTAGCAAAAACTCCCGTCACTCGGTTTGCATACTTTTTATTGCACGATGCGTTCACGTGAAAAGAAGGAGCCTAGCAATTTTTTAGTAGGTAAAGATCATTCACTAGGAGACTTTGTAATAATTGGTTTTAGATCGCTGAGACAGCTGTTCATTCATGGTGTTATATATATTGGCGGTTGGCACTCACAGGCTGGGCGTAACTCGTTTTTCGTATTTTTTCCTCTTGCCGAGTTATACGCCTGTCTACGTGGTCAAGCTGTCAATATTTTCAAGTTAAGCCGCGCCGCTGCCGGTACATTTTTTTCATATATATAACAGTAACCAGTAGGAATTAGGTCTAGAAAAAGCAGCTGAAAATACGTATAAATGAATCAACAACTCATAACAGCAAAATTTCGAGCTACGCCCCACAGTGTGGACATACGTGTATTTTAGCTATTCAAAATGAAGATCGAAAAAATCCACTGTGCGCTTGCTTTTCGACTTCAAAGATGTCTAGATAAGACATATCTAACGTTTGTTTTGATTAAAACCAGACGACAAGTGCACCAGCCGAGTTCGAAGTTCAATTAACACAGGTAAGTATCTCTATTTTCACCCGTGACACTTGTTTTGATAGAATAGGCCTAATGTAAACAAAGCACATGTTAAATGAGTCATAGATTTTTTTTCGTGTTCTTCAAAGTAAGTAGAAGGAGGAAAAACCATGGAAGGTAAGTTTTTTAATCTTAGGATAATTTACATTCTATAATTAGTCTAAATTTTAGTATATTTTTGACATATGACAAGTTTCAGCAGAGTTTTTTTCTGTTGTACCATTTTGTACCATCGACCGTTTTTGCTCTAAAAGAAAGGTAATTTCATCTACTTTTCAGCTATTTTTGTCTCCCACTGCGCAAAAGTGCGCAAATGAAATAAACTTAGTTTTTCTCCTTGTTTTCAGAGAAAAATTGCACCGTGAAAATGGACCAAACAGCGAAAATTCATCAAGCGAGGAGGACAGAAGCCTTGTTGATGCCACCAATACCTCTGAACAATGGCGGACGCGGGGGGGATTAAAGGGGGCTATAGCCCCCCAGACCTCCGATTTTTAGGGGTGGAGGGGAAGAGGGGAACAATTTTCAGTCAAACGCTCATCAGTGCCAAAAAGAATCCTGCGTCCGCCACTGCCTCTGAATGTACTGACTCATCAGGCTCAGAAATTGACTAATTTTTTTCATAGTTCTTATCACTGAATTAAATATTTTGTATTAATACCGATATATCTGATATTGTATTTGGTCAAATGTCCCGCTCAACCTGCGATGACGCAAATTATAGGAACAATTTGCTTGATTACGGATTAAATTATTGTAACTTTCTCTATTTTAGCGACTCTGATTTTGATAAATGTAATTTGATGAAAGAGAGGGACAGTCACTGGTAAAATATAATAAAAAAATAAAAAAATAACAAAATTTGACTAAATAATTTTCCCGTAAAACCCTATTGATGACTTTGCATTTTCAAGAATTATTCTTGAATTTATTTTCCAGCACCCCTCTCCCCACAATTTGACTCAAGTTACACTTAATATCAAAGAGAAATAGTATAATATAATATACTCATATTATACTAATTTACGTTCCGTCATAAACCCTCTTATGAGCTTTATAATTTTATTCCCTATAAGTTCCCGATTAAATATATTTGTGGGGGGAGGGGGGGCGTCGAAGGCCCGAGCCCCCCTTGGATAGTTTCCCTCCGAAAAAACTCTTTTAAAGATAGACTACCATGTTATAGTAACAAATCTTCAAAGTTTTATTCTCCTATCTGTAATTTTTCCAAAATTATAGAATTTTGAATTTCTAAATGGGAAATTTTTATTCAAAATGAAACTTTAATCGACAATAACTTTGGAACAAAAAGAGATAGCGACCTCCGGTTTAAACGAAAATGCACTACTTTTTACACAGTTTTGATTGATGTGTCACAATATAGGGGTTACCGATGATAATTTTTAAGGGGGGAATTGGGGGACCCCATTGCCCCCCTTCGAGGGGTCCGCAAAAATATAAAAAATTACCTAAATATAGGCTACCCTAATGGTGATAAATCCCCAAAGTTTCGTTTCCTCAGCTGCATTTTTTCAAAAGTTAAATAATTTTGAATAGCTAGATTGACAAATGTCCACACTGTGCGCCCCGTACAAGCGCAGACCGTTGCGTCAGTATTTGCCTATTTCACGAATTGAAGGGGCTTTGTGTATAAAATTCTCTGCATGTTGCATTGATATCAACTTGAATAGTTAAAAATTAAACAATACGATTGCAATATTGCTATAGCTTACTTGTGTTGATAACGAATGATCCAGTCACTCTCTATGTCCCGAGTGTCGATGACTCGCCTTGTTTTGTAGACTTCGGGGTGCGGATACGTGCAAATCCATCCGATTTGCGAGAAGAAAAAGCCACGCTTTGAGTTGTGAGGATCTGCATTCGTGTCGGTATATTTATGATGAGCTCTATGGTGTCTGACCCACTTCAAGATACTGAACTGTGAGGCCACCGTTAAAAAAATGGCCAGCACAAGACGGAGGGGCCACTTTGCTTTATACGTCGAGTGCGTCCATAGACGATGGTTACCAGCAGTTACAGAGATCCCCGTAGCAACCGCAAGGAACAAGGCTATACCAAAAATAGGCGGGCAACAAAAAGAATAAAGAATAGGTAAAGAGCGTGATCTTGCAAAACAAAAACAAAAACAAAATTATACTACTTTAAACGGGGATTCGAATATTTGATGAAAAGTTATGTTTATTTTTACAACAACAAATATTGTTCCGTGATAATCACACCCTCATTATTGGGAAAAAATAAAAAAAAATAAAGAAAAATGGTGAGTAACGACAATTAGGGTGATACTACAGTAATTTGGTAGGATTGTAACCGAGGGTTTTGCTTAAAGGGATAAAAAAAAGAAGATTGCAATAGGTCTGTTGCAAACTTTTGCTAGAACGATTAAGAGTGTTTAATCTAGTGTCAAATCGCCTGAAAAGTCGATTGGTGGCATCAGAAAGTCACGAAATGCAATAATAAACTCACAAGCGGCGTTTAATGAAGTCCAAGGTGGCGGATGAATATAGAGCAATCTGTATGCATGCACCGTGAAAATCCAAGGATGGCCAACTTTGACAACCTCACTGGAGGTAGAGGTTGTGCGTTTGTTTACGTTGTGATTGGCGTGATTGGTATTGTGAGGTTGGCTATCCTTGTGCGTGCGGTGCATGCATACAAATTGCTCGATATAAATGCCTCTTGTGAGTTTATTATTGCGTTTCATGACTTACTGATGTCACCAATGGACTTTTCAGGCGATTTTACATTAGAATCAACACTCTTAATCGTTGTAGCAAAAGTTTGCAACAGACCCATTTACAATCGAAGTATTTTTCCGGCGGAGAGTATACATATACACAATGTTTTCTTCTTTATTGGTGAGAAACGAAACAGAAATAACACGATTCTTGTAAGTAATATCAAATAGAGGGTTGAAAAGGAGTACATTTTGAGCGTGGAAACAGAATTAACCTTTTAATTATCAGATTACGAAGACAAGTCAATGTTCGCTCGATCAAATTAAATGAGTAGGTAAATATTCGTACTCTACGGTGCTGATTTTGCATACACAGTGGATTGAAGGACGCAACTATGGGAATTAGCACAATCGCTGTTCGATTTATCGTATCGCACATTAACGGATTCCGAATTTTCATATAGTTACGTCCTTATTTTCTGGATTCGATGAGCATCCAAACTTAACAGATATCTTTGTTAGATCTACCTCCTGGTGCTGACAATCCTGCAGGCCGATCATTTACTTCATCGTTAACCCGATCGTTAAAACTGCATTTGAGTGATTCTATTGGTCGAAAATTGTAGAACTTGGCCGTTGCTATGGTAACCATCGTTATAGTGTCCGTTTTTTAAAAGTTACTCATGAATAGCCATTATAAAACGAGACTCTTAACGATGGTTACCATAGCAACAGCCAAGTTTTACAATTTTCGACCAATAGCATCACTCGTAAACAGTTTTAACGATCGGTTTAACGATAAAGTAATTATGATCGGCCCGCTGGTTTTACAAAAAAAACTCCACAGAGTCTAGGAAATGACCATTAATCGATCGACTAATCGATCGCCTAGGTCACATGCCACGGAATCATCTTAATAGGTTGATAGGTTTTAGGGGTTAAAAAAACAATAGTTTCTAGCAATCTGGATAGCAAAAAGGTACTTACCACGACCATTGCGAGGCAACTAACAAGGAAATACGAAACTTGCATTAAAGTAGGTATATATCTAAAAGAATGAGTGGGACAATTGATTGATGATGCTTACCCCACAAATATGTATAGAAACGCACTTTGGCGGTTAAACAGTAATAACAACCTAAGAGAGCTGAAATATGAATGTAAACAAGGTAAAGTCGAGTGAATCTCATCCAGAGTATTTGATTGCGGGTCAGTTTCACTTCGTCCTCAACAGGAGGCAACCATGGACTCAGCCGCACTTTAGGGTCCATCGACAGCTCGTCTGTGTTGTAAGGGAGACAACTTAAATAATAATTATCAAACGTGAATGGAATTTCATAAAATTAAATTAATACAACAAGGAAAAAATTAGTTTTTAAATTAATTATAACCAGCAGTTAATAACCACTTATTCCTGGCCGTTAGTTTGTCTTTTTTTTTTTTTTTTTTTTTTTAACACGCAGTGGAGCTGCTGTTTTTTGTTGTTTTTTTGTTTGTTTGGAGGTGAAAAATATATTGTTTCTGTTGTTTAAACTCTTATTTTTTTATACTGAGCAGAGTGCAACTACTGGGGAAATGCCCCCACAGGTTGGACCCACTGTTCTCTAGGTATTTCAATTTCAAGAGGGATTGGTAGAAACGGTGTGTCCATACTGCTCCCTCCCCCCCCCCTTCCTAGCTTTTGAACAAATGCAGATTTAAAAAGAAAAAAAAAAAATATCCCTTTGGCCGATGTTCAGATATAAGTAATTCCTTTTCCCAATATTCTATGGGGCGCTCTAACATGAGGAGGGGGATTATGCCCCTGACTCAAAATTGTCAAATGATAACGATGAAAATTGATTTTTTAACGTTTTTGCCAGAAGAGTTCAAACAAATTAAAATAAGTACGGAACGAATACATTCAATTCCCTTCAAAACCATTTATATTTGGGTCGAAAATGTCGGAATCTGGTCCTTGCAAGCGCAGCGCACGCCTATAAAAGAGCTAAAGGGGTGTCTCCACCTGCGAATTTAAAAGCGGTCAATTCAATTGACCGCTTGAGCCAATAGGCTTCTTCGTTGTCGATACATCGGACTCGACCTATCGACTTCAAGGCAGCTCATTGGCTCAATCAGTTTATTCGCGCTTTTAAATTCGCAGGTGGAGACACCCCTTAAGGCAACTTCAAAAATACAACAATCCGGTGTTTGAGGCGTCCACTTGAAAAGATCAGAAGACGGAATTTTTGACCCAAATCTAACTGGTTTTGTATTGGAAATTGAATGCACTTTTAGAATATATACATATTGTTTTGCACTTTTTTTTTCATTTGTTTTTACGCTGCAGGCAAAAACATTAGAAAATCGCCCATATATATTAGAGCTTTTTACTTGGCTGGATGTGGGTTAAATACATACAATTTTTTTTTCTTTTTTCGAATAAAAAAAATAAAAAAAAAAAAAATAAATAAAAATCAGTTCAGGAAGTTATTTCAATTTCAACGGGAATGCGTTTCATATTGACATCAGAACCATATTGACATCAGAACGAGCTCCTGGGGTTGCTGACTTTTGCATAAGAGTGTCCTCCTTAAAACCCTTTATGGTGTCTCTTCGTAGTTATATTCTGGTCAAAATACAGATTAAAATGGGTACTATAGGCAAACAATAAATAAGAACTTCCGAGACGTTTCGGTGCACTCACAGCACCATTATCAATCGGAAAAATAAAATACAAAAAAAAACAAATACTCAGATTGAGGCAAAGACTTCTAATACTATCACTCCACAAAGATGGAAGAGGGACGAATCGTCTCGGAAGTTCTTATTTATTGTTGGCCTAGTTCCCATTTTAATCTGTATTTTGTCTATGATGTTTTTTCGGCCTTTTAGTTTGTAATTTTTTAATATTGTTATATTCCGGGGGGAAAATTTAGGGTGTGGGGGGCGTTACTTTTGAAAAACCCTGTACATAAAAATAAGTAAAATATATTTTACTGGCATAACCGCTTCAGTTTATCATGTCACGCTTCTTTCAAAGTAGATTATTTAATTTGCCTATCTTTATGTGAAAGAGCTAAATTACTCACACCAAAAAATTTCATAACCACGTCTCAAATAATGCTTCGATAGATTGAAAAATTTCATTAAATTGAGGCTAGGCAACTGAACCCAGGATCTTAAACAGCTACTCGTAACACCGAAAACATCTGACGAAAGGGCCATTATTTTAGGCGTAGAGGAGGTACTCTTATTGGATTTTGATTTTGATCTTTCCGAAGACATCCAGAATCGATTTTGGCGTCGATCCACCCCATCAACTGGAGACATGGTGTCACCCTGGTTGTAATCTGTAGAAAAGTTAAAACATTCACAGCTAAAAAATAATAAAGATGGGGCGTAAGGGGGTAGGGAAAAAAACGGGGAAAATCTTAAAATCTTTTTCGGTAACAATTTTCATTTTTATTTTTTATACTTGTTTTTTACACGTGCTATTTCCACCCGCATAAATGACGGGGAAAGAAAAAAATGAAAATTCAAAATGTTCAAAAATATAATAATATTTTATTTGGATTATATTTTTCAAAAGCTTTGTGAAAATAATGAAATTGGGGTTGAATTGGATACGGTGACAAATCCCCCCCCCCCGCCATGATTTCCATTATTAAAATGCTCTATAATGAGCGCTGTGGTAGTCTTTTAGAAAACATATGTTTGAGCCCGTTTTTATGTTTTCTTATAATGTGACACTATGGTGATACAATTTGAAATAATTCAAGATATAAGTACATTACAAGGTCTGATATATTTGTACTTATAGGGCTTTTCTTTTTGCACCATGTGTCACCAGTGATACACTGCAGTGTAGGGTTAAGAAGCTGGTTGATTACCTTTGGAGTAAATTGTGAAGAATGGTGCGCGGCTGCGAAAAGCAATCATACAGAGCACAAGACGGAGTAAAACAAGGTATAGGAGTCTTTAGTTCGGATAACGTACAAATCATAATCTTGAACCATTGGCACCCTTAAGAACAAGAACTTAAGTTTTGAACTACAGAAGGTCCTTCACAGTTGGATTCTACAGAGTGACTCGTGATTGAAAACAAAACAAAAAATATGTAAACTTAATCTCGCGAAATGAAAAGCATGATAGGTACGTCTGAGGAGGAACGGGTTTTGAGGAATAACCATCGCGTTTATGGCTTACAGAAAAATATCTAATTAAATAAACACCGGGTGACCCATACCGCACTCGAACGTCTCGGACTTTTTTCTTACGAACGGATGGTTAAAAAGTTTTAAAACAAAAAGACAGGTGGAGAATTACGCTAGTTCGTTGGAATTGATGACCCTCAATTTTTTCATTATTGATATTTTCAAAAGCCCCCGATAGCCCCTAATGATGTATTTGGGGGAGGGGGATTTAACACATTTTTCTAGTTTTCTCAGAAATGTTTCCCATATAGGTATTAAAAAAAATCATAAGCTTAGGGGAGAGGCCATTGCCAACATTTTCGCTCCTTTAAATTTTTTCGTAAACCTTCAATTTTTGGAGTGATGGGGACTTCTTGAATACTTTTTAAATTGTCCCTTGGGACCATCTGTACTGACAATGTGCCCAAAATCTTAGCAAATTCGAAAAAAACAGATCAAGACCTTTCGATTGGTGTGCCTTGACGTTACCTTATAGTGAAGGTGTTTTCCGCCGAATCAAATTTTAGGGGCTTAAACGGCTTAAAGCATGAAATCGAGCTAATCCTGCTATTGAAACCCCGAAATTGTGATTTGACGAAAAAACACATTTTTTTCACTTTAAGGTAATATGTGGCAAACCAATTAAAAGGTCCTGAAAGATGAGATTTTTGAGACATTTTCAACAGGGTGGTCACAAAGGTCGATTCAGTTGTTTCCAAAAAGCCACCATCACTTTAAAAATTGGGAGTTCTTGGAAAAAAAAATTATAGCAGTAAAATTATCGGCAATTTCCTCCCCTGAATGTTTGTGAACTTTTTTTTATACCTTTGTGAAGACTTTTTTGAGAAAACGAGAAAAATTTGGTTGGACACCCCCCTTCCCCCAATACTCCCCAAGCCTTAGGGTCTAAGGAACTGTGGAGGGCTTTTGATAGAATCAAAAATAATAAAAAAAATTGGGTCAATTCTTTATCTGAAATGTTTATATCAAAATGTTTTAACCTGCCGTTTGCTAAAATGAAGGCTGAGACTGGTGTGGTCTGCTGGGTCACCCGGTACATTGTATGTTAATCATCGTTTATTTTATTATTTTCTAATAATGCAACTCAAGTAAAAAAGAAAGAGAAAGAATTAAATAAGACAGAGAAAGTAAATAAGACACTTATTAAAAAGTTTCGGAGAAACACTCTCGTGTAAAGTTTCAAAACATCGTGTGTGTTTTGACGTCACAACGCCCCCTAGTAAAAAGTTTAACAACAACAATCAACAATTTTAACAATTATTTCAGATAGAGAAAGATTATACAGTGTTGGGGGAGAAAAAAAGATATTCGGGAGAAGGGAGCCATGATCATTGATTCTAAGACAAGTATAAAGATGATAAGTATGGTAGGGTTTGATAGGATGAGAGAGAGAGAGAGAGAGAGAGAGAGAGAGAGAGAGAGAGAGAGAGAGAGAGAGAGAGAGAGAGAGAGAGAGAGAGAGAGAGAGAGAGAGAGAGAGAGAGAGAGAGAGAGAGAGAGAGAGAGAGAGAGAGAGAGAGAGAGAGCAGTGGCGAGGCGTGAGCTTTGGCTACCATGTATTTTATCCACTTAAATTCACCAAAAAGGTCGACCTTTCCAATGAGCTGAAGTGGAAAAAAAGAACGTTGCCAAATCGCACGCCTCGCCACTGAGAGAGAGAAAGAGAGAGAGAGGCTTGAAGCTCCGCCTTGGTTTAATTACTTCCGAGCATGACAAAGCGATATTTTCCTACGAAGACCAAGACATTATTATTATACAATTTGACAACCGAAACATCCTTCAGTCAGCCTCCTTTAAATTGTTTGATAAAATTGTTTTTAACTGTTGAGCGCTAAACACTCCTCCGATGGTTCGGAGTACCGTAAAGAAAATTTAACTACAAAAGTTTATCGATAAATCGAGGGTGGATGACGCCAGAAATTGAATAAATCCTTGAGCTAACTGTCAAAACGTCACTATGTCGTCACTGCAAAATGCATCAGCGCATAAAGCAGTCATCTCTGAGAATCAGGACTAATTTATATCCCTTAATTAATTTTAATATCCGTCGTTTAAACAATAAAAACCATCTGTTTTCGTTAGAACTTTACAAGCTTCACAAGGAGCCTGATATTGTTTGCCTATAGTAAGAGCTAAGAGCCCTGGATTATGGACAGTATACGTGTCTCCCCCCCCCCCCCCATACGTGTATAGCATTACAATCATCGCTCATTTCTGTTTAATAGAAAATCTACCATTGGTGGAGGAACTACAATTTACCATGATTCATTAGTGGCAGCTGTTAATTGCCAAAACTTTTAACCTCTATCTGATGTAGAGCTTCACATTGAAATCAGTACAGCCTGCGTTAACGCATCAGGCTTGGCCCTACTTGTTTAAAAAAATAAATTTTTACCGTCTCACTTTATGGTCCTCCTGGCGGGAACTTTGAAACTTTTTTTTTGAAAAACTAGAATCACAAGGTATTTTGCCAATTAAATGATAAAAAACTACAGATTTTTGTTTCCGGGGACTTCAACATCAATCTATTT
Source organism: Trialeurodes vaporariorum (assembly GCA_011764245.1). NCBI lineage: Eukaryota > Metazoa > Arthropoda > Insecta > Hemiptera > Aleyrodidae > Trialeurodes > Trialeurodes vaporariorum. The sequence goes on along the minus strand of VMOF01000379.1, from coordinate 40,118,796 downwards.
GACTTCTATTGCTCTCAAACTCGTAACTTTAATAATTCTTTCTAGCTCTAAGATTTCCCCAATTTTTGATTCGCAGCCATATCTAGAATCACAAAAAACTCAAGTGCCTAATTACTTACCTACTTTAATTGAAAACTGTTTCACAAACATGTAAGTGAATTCATTGAGTGAATGAGTGCAACTCTGCATGCACTCAATGAACATTCGAAAAATACGCTGCAAACTTACAGTTGCCTGGGAATATTTGGGCAGACCTAGATTTGACCGAGAATACTTGGGCAGACCAAAGTTTGACTGAAAACGATCAGACAAACTCTGCTTTAAAAAAACAAAAAACATAAAAAAACCAATTTTTCAATGGGGCACTTGCGAGTGCCTGAAATGTGGTGGTTTTTACTAAAAAAGAAAATTAAAATAATTGAAAAGCTAAGAACAAAGATACCCTTGGTTTTTTTTTTCTCAGTGCCCCGGTTTCGGATATGCACTTCAGTAAAGTTGCAAAAAATCGTGTGTGGATTGATGTTAAAACGCGGAGTTCTCATTTTTCAAAACAATGTATTTTGGGGCAACGCATCCCCCAAGACCGGAGCTATGAAAACCAGTGGCGGCTCGTGCAATTTGGCAACAATGTTATTCCTCTATTTGATTCTATGTAAAACAATCGATTCGATAGTGAAGCAGCGCTTCACCAGCGTTCGATAGTTTTACATTAAGTCAAATGGAGAGAAAACATTGTTGCCTTTCACGAGCCGCCACTGATGAAACCTAATCACAAACCATCAAAGGCATTCTTGAATTCAGCTCAACGATTACTTTCATTTATTTACGGAAAAACACCAAGACCCTAGCAACGGTCCCGTTGATTAGGAAGAGAAAATATGAAAAAAAGGGAAAATAAAAGGCAGACTTGAGAACTCAATTATTAAAATAATCTCAAATTCTTCTCACATTATTCTTGCGTGATTATCTCAAATGTGATCGTACTCAAACAGTAAATCAAGGCCATCGACGGCCGATGACAGAAGAACGAAGAACTCGCGCTTGTCTCGCTTCTATGACGAAATGTATCAGGAAAAGAAAGAAAAAAAATTAGAAAGCTTTAACTATATCCAATAAAAAATGTCCCTTCTCTCTCATAGTTGTGTAGTTGATGACTAATATTTATCAAAGTTTGCAATTGACCTTCAAAGGGTGACGAAAAGAGTGCCGCGAAAAAGTCTCAATCAGATAGGTAAGTAGCTAGATGTGAAACCGTCAGCGTAATGACAAATTACTTAAACGATAGCAGTTTCCATTACCATTCGACGTATAGTATAATTATATGCATGCATTGTTTTGAAACGCCGGAAAAGGAACAAGGAAGAGGAGAATATTTTAAATATTTTTTTGTTTGTTTTTTATATATTTTTTTACTTTTGATATGTTTATATATTTAGCGATGATTATACGACTCTCGTTGATAAGATGCTCGTCTAACATGCACTTTAATTCACGCGTATTTTATTTGTTGCATAATGCTCGTAGAAAGCGGGTTCCGGTGCAGAGTGAATCCCGAGGAGTGACGGAATGACTTTCCTTTTTTTTTCTCTCAAATGGTAAATTTTCTTTCGTTTTATATTTATTTATATATTTGTTTATTTTTATAATGTTTTTATCAACGTAAATTATATCACGAATACGACACAGCGTGATAATAATATCATTAGTAATTGTCATATTTATTATAATTGTATTTATAGAAGTGATTTTAATCCTTCCCAGATAGCATTAAATATCTTGACAATATCCGGACAAAGAGTCCCCAGTCTAACTTTTGAACGGTTTGAAGAAGGGTGGAGGGGGGGGGGGGAGAGACCAACTAAAAAAAACGTACCCAAAATTTACGTGGGCAGAAGCGGCCGGGGACGGGGACACACACTTTGAACGGGCCGCGATGAAGAGCGTGTGAAAACCCCCCCCCCCCCATCCGTGGAATGAAAATACCCCCTCCTCCCCCTCCTTCATAAATATAATGATGACTCCACGGTCTTTAAAGTGTTGTTCTAAGCCATATTTCGAAGCTGAAATTTATTTTTCGATGCCCTGACCTTTTACCTTTTCGCAGGATTCTGTATTCAGTCTGCCTATATTATTGTCTTTACTGATACACGATAATCATTATAAGTGACGATTGTCGCAGCTTTTCTGTGGTTTGTTTCATTTTGTTTGTTTTGTTCTGATCTCATGACGTTCAGATACAGTCTCCTTCGGTCGAACGGGTGCTTGTAAAGTATAGGTAACTATTCGTACGCGACTGTGCCGTTTTCGTCTACCTTGAAAAATGAAGGCGCATGCAATAACGTAAGACTCATTTCCGATCGAATTTTTGGGATCTTCCGCCACGAGCCAAGAGGTCGTTTCAGAAGTGTAGGCGCACCTAGACCGACACTCTTTGGAGTTTGTCAGCATTATTTCTCACGCTACAAATTGAAAATGAATTTGAGCGTTGCTTATCATTGAGGAACGCTTGCGATTGAGAAAAAATAGGACCAATTAAGCAAATAAAAACATAATCCTACTTATTTACCTACTTGCTTTATACCTACTTGTTTATTCCCCTCTTTTTCCTTCCTTGAAATCGTTTTTCATTAACGATGTATCGAAGGTCAAAGTTTGATTTCGATCCAATTTAAAAAATTGAAACTCCTAGTTGAGAAGAGTCAGAATTATAAAAAATAGGATACCAATATACTATAAAAAGAAAGTTATTTTAAGAAAAGAAGACAGTTTTGACATAAATTTAGTCATTTTTTTTTTTTCAGAGCCCCCCCCCCCCCCCCCCCCCAACAATTGTTCAAAAATATTGTCCCTCTAGGGATTAACCGTCTCCAAAATTCCGAGCCACAAGCCCTATTATCGAGTGCCCAATGCCCATTCCTCGAAATGGCACAAAAAAGTGAGCATTTTGACCGCAGGTCATTATTGCGTTTGTTATGGCATCTCAGATGTTGGTGTAATTTGTTTTCGGAACCATCTGGGTGTCCCCGCCCTTTTTTCACTGCAGCCGATGAAACGGCAAAGGCAATAAACAGGGTGTTGAAGAAAAAAGATTACAGTGTGGCTTCTTAGAAAACGGCAAAAAACGTGCCCATCTGCCCAACTATATCGAAAAGGACCCATTTTACAGGAGTAGTTTTGTTCGGCGCCCCTCCTAGGGGTGTGGTGGTGGAGGGGGTCGCCCAATCGCCCCCCTGAAAATCGAACTTCTCTTATGACAGTCCTATTTTTTTATTTCACAATCAGTATCAGAAAAAACATAGAAGCAAGTGCTTTTCAGAGAAAAGTATAATATTAATTGAAAACTAATTTAGTCAAGACCGGGTATTAGAGCCCCCAAACCTTTTTAACGTTTTCGCTCTCCAGGGAGGAGGGAGCTACCTGAAAACTAACTTCCGTGAGACGACCCTATCGAGTGATACATCGATCAAAAGGGCATAACAAACTGACCGTTTTGGTTCAAACCGGAGGTCGATATCGTTTTTCACATTCGAGATATCGAATGTCGAGGATCGATTTACAAAAGTCGCTATCTCGAATGTTAAATACGATATTGATCTCCGATTTGCGCCAAAATTCTCACTTTCTTATGACTTTTTGATCGATATATCACTCGATAGGGGTCGTCGTAGGGAATGATTCAGGTAGCCCCCCCCTCCCCCCACTGTTGGCGAAAACGTTAAAATTGTTTGGGGGCTCTAAAACCAAGTTTTGACTAAATTGTTGTTGGTATAGCATTTTATAAAAAAAGAACTTTCTTTTTTTTCAGGCACCCAGTTTTTGACGTTCCGACTTTTCTTATGGGAGATATAATTTGAAAATTGGTCAATATCGAACTTTGACTTTCGATACATCGAATACGAAAAACTATAACGACCTGCGGTTTGTGCCAAAAAGTTTCTTTTTTTTATAGGTACTGAAATAAAAAATAGGGCTGTCATAAGAGAAGTTTGATTTTCAAAGGGGTGACCCCCCCCCCCCCCCCCCCGCCCATCTTCCCTAAGAGGGGTGCCGCAGCAACAACTCCCGCAAAATGGGTCCCCTTTTAATATAAATCGACATGCGATTCCGTTTTTCGAAATTCGCAGCCACTTTCGAAAAAAAACCGTCGTGGATCCTTTTTTCTGTATATTGTCTCTGAGAAATGGATCAGGTGCAGCCATCGGTTGTTCCATTATTTGCTATTATTTCAACCAACCTCAACCAACTCATTCTTATTCCTATTATAAGTTCATATGATGTCCGCCGGAGGCAGTATTGTTAAATTGTTTACATTTCGGGTGGTGTGGGTGCTGTGCGGATGGATTTGAGGTTAGGGTTGCTTGTTATCGTTATCGCAAAGGCGATCCGTCAGCAGAGACGTACACAAACCATCAAATCATGAATAAATATAAAGTTCGTATGTGAATTATTAACTACAATACAAATGAAATACTCTTACACTATACTTCAGCTCTCTTAAATTTTTTTAATTACTTGTTTTAATCGCATTTGATAATTATATTCGCGTTGCACTGCATTGGAAGCAGTTTCGAGCAGAAAGCAGTCTTTTGGCTTTTCCAGCGGTATGAATTCATGCAATATTATTGGTAAATGATTTCATTCACGTTTTTTACTTCTTTTACTTTTAAATTGTTTCTGATCTCTTTAGCAACATAACTATCAACGTCTGTGGGATTGTGTCGGTAGAGAGTAGTGACCAGGAATATCTAAAACGTACTTACTATCTTTGAAGAGGCGAGTTGACTATTTTAAAGATGGAGAAGGATGAAGTGTTCTGACGCGTAAAGCAAGTTATATTTAGTAAGTAATTAGGTGATGTAGTAAATGACCAGGTTTCAAAAATCTATGGTTACCGAAATTTTATTCTGTACTCAGGTCATATTATAAGCTGGTGCAGCCAGGCAACATTGAACGCGATACAGTTTTGCACAGTATCGTAACTGAACATGACTGGTAACTGCTTGGCTCGAACTTTTGAGATCTATCTCCCAAGGCGGATTATCAAAAAAGTAATGGGAGGAAACATTGGAATTTCAAATCACCTTGTGTGCGTTTGGCTCTCAGAAGTTACTATTATTTTGAAACCTGGTCACTTAAATAGTGACCTGGTTAGGTACTGAATAAAATTTGCTTACTGTAAACTCACAGCTGGCTTATAATGAGTCTCTCGGCTGTCTATATCAGTCGTAAACTGTTTTTGTCTAGAGCTAATTTATTTTGAGCATCGGGTTCTAACAAGCATCAGTGTTTCCTTCTGAAATGCATCAAAACATATTGGTGAGCGGTTGGCTAGCACAAAGTTTCAACTTGTTGCCAACTAACAGTTTACCCATGCGTTATGATGCGTTTTGGAGCAGGCACGCCTACTTGTCAAAACCCGATACCATAGGCAGATCCAGTCCTCACGTACGGAGGGGTGGGACTTGAAACGCTCGCACCCTGGTGACCTTGTTTTTCTCTCTCCCTCTTTTTGCCCTTTAAAGCCAAAGAGCCTGAAAAACAAAACCATCCTATCGGATGGTTTTATGAACTAACCAATCCTGGAATCATCAATTGTAGTACCTAAGTAATATTTTTATCTGGTATTGTTTGTTTGCTTCAGTGAATTTACGAGGGTTTATTCTATCTTGCGTTTCAGAATATGACTGTAATGATGAGGCTTTGATTGTATGGATCTACCCAAGTGCAAGACCAGAGCAGAAGAATCACATTTTGAAGAAATTCAGTAAATTTCACCAAAAAAATGAACCATTTTTCTACGGACAATTTGAAAAAGAATGGTTCTATCTAGTTCTGGATTCAGTCACAGATTCTAATATTTTACCTGGCGTCAAAAAAATCAGCATAGTGCTCTGGGCAGATGACTTCAATCCGTTAAAATACAAGAAACTTTGCAGCATCATATCCAGCTCTTACCTTCAGAGCGGCAATCCTACAAAAGTGTTATCTTTATATTTATCCGTATTCATCAAAGGAACTTATGATTCAGGAAATGGCATTTATTCGGTCGAAAACTATGAGGGGAAACAACTCAAGCTTCCAAAGAATTTGATCAAAACTTTGATTCGTAACCTTCAACTAGAATTTATTTTTATTTACTTGGGTATATTATTGAAAAAACGATTAGTATTTTACTGTGATTCTGTTCAAGGTCTCCTGCAATTATTTCAAATCATACCCTCGATCATCCATCATAGAAGTGATACCAGTATCTTGCATCCGTTCATTGATTTGAGTGGAGGTGATACAACAATTTTGGAAAAAATTGATAATTTTGTCGCTGGTTGTGACAGCAAATATATCTACGAATTGACTGATCTGTATGATATCCTAGTGGATGTACCCAATGCAAAGATAACTGTCACAGAAGCAGTCAAAGGTAAATTGTCTGATATAATTATTCTCGAATGGTTCATACTGTCATACATGATTTCTCTTTCCTTGATTGGTATTATGGTAGCATTCTAGAATTCAACCATTTTACTGCATCCGTGCAAGAAAGATTACATTAGCCTGTGATGTAGTATATCTGTGTATATTGGAAAGTGTTGCTATTCATAATCTTTTCCGTTTCTGCATCGAGACAATAAAGGGATGAATTCTAGAACCCTACCATATTATGTTTGTTTGAGTGTTAGTCGTGTTGTAAGTTCGGGGGAACTTACAACACGAATGTCTTCGGGGGAATTTGTGGTTTTTGTTGTGTCGATATGAGAGATATATTGAGGATGCAATGCAGGTCAAATACTTTATAAAATTAGCCAAAAATTACCTTTGCAGTACCTAGAGGTTCAAAAAATATACCGAGGGAGAACCCCTTGCCCACATTTCTAGCCTGGGGGTTATACCATCCCCCCCAGACTCCCTTAAAATCTGTGTACTACCAATTATAAATCCACTCATTTTGCTTGGTACTCTCCCCTCTTTCACGCCAAGTAAACAGTTTTGTCATGTGCGATCCATAAGTAGCCGTGAATTAAAAACGGAACTTATCCTCTGAACGTCCCTTGTATTTTTGTACCATTATCCTGCTAACTGTCTGTTTTGTTTTCTTCAATTTTTGTAGACAGTCTGGTGCTCACGAAAAGTTCAAAGGAAATAGCAAAGTATATCGTATCCTTAGCAAATGATGAAAATTCGACCGATGAACAAATTATTACAGAAATCTCTAGTAAAACGGAGGAAGTTCTCTCACAGTTAAGGTTTGCAAAATTTTAAATTTTTCTTTCTAAGGTTATGACTTATAAAGTATGTTGAGTTTCATTTAAAACTATTGGGCCATATCAGGCCCTTCTCTATCTGTTTCTCCCACATGCCTTCAAATGAGCAAACAGAGAGCTATGCTTTGACAAATTTTTGCTCATGATTCGGAATTGAAACCTTTCAGTCCCAAATTATGAAAATTTTTAAGAATTGATTAAATTGAGAATTCTTGTTTCTTTCCACTGTTTCAGGTCCTTGGCAGATGAAAACGATCAGAAAATATCAGCCAAAGCATTGAAAGGAAGACAGTTAAGTCCAGTTATAGAAACTTTTTTGTTACAACTAGCAAAGAGTGAAAATATATTGAAAGACTGATCATGATTTAAGAAAAAAAAAAAATAATAATAGAAGAATTCCCTGTAAACAATGTAAAGAAAAAAAAATTGTAAAAATAAAGTAACATTAATTTTTTAAGTCGCTTTTGTTCACTTGTTTTCTTGATTATTATATGTTAAGATGATTCTGGGATCAATTAGTCCTAAATATTAGCACAACTTTGCGCTGCTCAAGAAGTCAAAAGTTTCTGGCCATAATTGAGGAGTATATGCTAAAAGCACCGATTTGAGGACTGTCGGCACTTACAAGCATACTTCAGGGAGATTAGAGTTCTGTCACGAAAGTGGGCCAATGATAGATCATGCGGCTTGCTGTGCAAAGACGTGTTTGTATTCTTGCATATCCGCAAAAAGTGGAAAAAATGCAAACTCGTCTCTGCGCAGAAAACAGACCCATCAGTCATTGGTCAACTTATGTGAAACGACTTCTACCTGAAAGTTTCTAGCTGAAACACTCAAAAGTAAAGTAAGGATATTGGAAATTCCCATAAGTCCCAAAGAGTGCGAGAGAGGCAGATGGACACAGTCTCACTCGCACTCACTAAGCTCATGGCAAGACTCTCTAGTCTTTATGGCTTCAATTCTCAGCCATTATTGTTCATTCTAGGCTCAAAAACGTAAAAAAATAGCAAAAACACACCTTCCCTAAAGTGACAAAAGGCGCTATCCATCGGACTAAAATCTAGAAAAGCTTCACCTGAAGTCACCTTAAAACTTGTTTCACTCTCACCAGATTAGACAAAACAGATTATGAACAAGTCCTATCAAACACAACAGTTTTGGCAGTCAAGAATTTGAGATCAATGGCAAATTCTACTGTAATCAAAGCAACCTTTTGTGCTCTGCCAGCATTCTTGACTACCATAACTGTTGGGTTAGCAGCTACTCTGTTCCAAAGAAGAGCGGGAGGCAAAAACACTAGAAGTCAGTATTGAAATTTATACCAAATGATTCCTTTTAAGCTTTAGTGGGCGGGACTGAAAGATAAATGAAAATATTGCAGCTAAAAGTACAAAAATCTTTTCTATTTTACAAAGTAAATTTGTTGGAATACTAAATTATGAACAAAATATGTATAATTACAACAAACAATAACAAGGAAAATAACTAACAGCTTCTTTCAACAAATGAACCCTTCTGTCAGGGTTACCACATTTGGTGTTCTCTGTGCAACACCTGATATTTTACATTCACTTCGATGTATTTTACAAAATTTGAGTCTACTAAATTGAGGATAAAGGACGTTACGCGAAGTTGCAATAGAGCATCTTAACCAGAGTTGGGTAACAAAATAATTTGTCAAAAATAATGAAATCAGTCAAGCAACAGCGTTGATTTGTAAGGTGTATGTGTTGATGTGTAAGTTGGGTGTGTTGTGTGAGAGGAGGTTTGATCTATCGACCTAATAATTTGTTGAAAAATCTGATTGTATTGCGTTGCCAAACTAGACAAATAATCCGTGGAATAATATTATTATTTTCCCAACTCTGATCTTAACTACGTAAGTGCCTTCAATTAATCACCCAGGCAAAACAAGAGCCGCTTTGAAAAAAAAAAAATGAATAGGAACATTTATCCAGCCATTTGCTTTGAATGAGGAAGCAAAGATTTGACACATTATCTTGGTACTGAAAGGGTATAGGCAAAATTTGATTTCTTTAAAGAAACTAGGTACGTGAAATCTTCCTGAATTCGGTGACTTCGTGTTTCCTCCAAGACTAGTGCAAATCCATTTAGGTCATCTGGTGACTTCGTGTTTCCTCCAAGACTAGTTCAAATCCATTTAGGTCATCTTTAAAGTTTTAAAAACTTTATTCAAGTGGTCTCACATCACACCCTACTTACAGGGGTAAACTTTAAAAATGCTACTTCACTGGGTAGTTTTCTTGCTAACGATATTAGCTTCTAATTTTGAAGCATACACTGGTCTTTGTGGATTCTTTTCTGCGGCAACTCCATAAAAACACACAATGAACTGCGAAAGTAGAGAGTGAGGAAGCTGTAACTCAAAGAGCAGGTGACGAGATGGCAGAACAAGAAAGGATCAGAATTCTCCTTGAGAAATTAATAATCAGCAGCGTTGCTGGCCAAGTAGTCTCTTCTGCCGATATTCGAAGCTGCTTTGTTCTGAACAGCCTCCAGTTTAGGACAGTCAGTGATTCTGTGACCAAGACCACCACAATAACTGCAACCACGGTCGTCTGGAAAATAAGGAGAAAAATCTGTCTCAATAATAGAAACAAGAGAATGGACAAAGATAAGAGCAAAACCTCTGAGCCTAGAAAATTTTCGGGGCTGATGATTCAGCTCGTAGATAATTGGTGGGCACTTGCGGTCATTTAAAACCCCCTATTAGTTCTCACCATCCATTCCTGAATTTTTTTGGGCTCTGAACATGGGGGGGGGGTGAGTAGAAGACATTACTGAATTTGTATTTTTTGGAGATTCACAGCTTCACTATTTTTTGGAGATTCACAGCTTCACTTTGCCAAAAAATTCTCACACCATTGAAGTGAAGCCCAAGAAAAAAAGAATGTCTGTTGATTCCTTAGATTTTGGTTTAGATAGGCCACCGGCACTACCAGCGCGGCAGTGCTTAAATTCGTTCAGATGAGTATTGCAGGTAGCCTGCCTCCAGGAGTTGTCTGATATTTTTTTTTGTCCTTAACTGTACGTATGTACTATCGGGGCCAAAAATATCTGACCAGGGTATGCAATACGCAATGCACTGTATATCATTCAACAAATGTCTTGGGTGAGTAGAAGACATTATGGAATTTGTATTTTTTGGAGATTCACAGCTTCACTTTGCCAAAAAATACTCACACCATTGAAGTAAAGCCCAAGAAAAAAAGAATGTCTGACGATTCCTTAGATTTTGGTTTGGATAGGCCACCGGCAATGCTTAAATTCGTTCAGATGAGTATTGCAGGTAGTATGCATGAGTATTGGCGCAGCGATGCGGGACAGCAAGAACCATGGGATGGCAGTGAACGTGTTAAATTAGCATTAATTCTTTAACCACCCATTAAACATTTGCAAATGATTAAATTTATTCTTCTTAAAATAGTACAGCTGGTAAGCAGATAAAAAAAAATTGATTGAGAACAGAACACTGAACAGGTGTAACTGAAAAAGATTAACATACCTCCAAGATAAAGATATTTCTCGTTCTCCGATTGTAACTCGGCTAGGAATGGAGGAACCGTCTGTTTTGCTTCTATTAACAAGTGTTTGAGATCCAAAAGAACAGACTCATCGTTCGATTTATTGATGAATGTTGTCGCTATCCCTGTTTTCCCTGAACGACCTGTACGACCAATTCTGTGAACTAGAGGAATGAAAGAGCCATGGTTAGCAGGTTGTTTCAAGGAGCACTGGTTTACCAGAGTAAAATAAAGGCTACATTCATACAAGACTTAACAACGCGGCTTTGCTTTAGAGTCCTTTATCATTATCATCATCACCCATTTTTTCTTAAAAGTTATTTCACAGTCGATTAGTTACAACCGTAAGCAATGCATCACACTGCTCAAAAAGTCAAAAGTTTTTGGCTAAAATTGATGAATTTACTCAATATGTTTACATATGAGGAACGTCAGCACCTGCAAGCATACTTGAGGAAGATACCCTGAAAGTTTAAAGCTGAAACACTAAAAACTAAAGCCAGGATAGTGGAAAAACAAAAATCCCCATAAGCCTCGATGAATGCGAGGGAGGCAGAAAGACATACTATCACTCGCATTCACTCAAACTCACTGAGCTAATGGTAAAATTCATTGCCAATAATACAGCTTAAATCTCAGCCGCTCGTTTTGGGCTCAAGAAATCCATAAAAAAATTACGCAGGTGCCAACGTTCTTGGATTTTGCATTTTTCTTTGCTTTCAATTTAAAATGCGAAAAACATGACTTTTCCCCAAAGTGACTAGTGGCGCTATCCATCGAATAGACAACTGGAAAAGTTTTTCCTGGAATCATCTTAGGAAACCCTGCTGTTGGAGGAAAAATATGAAAGGATCCTTTTCATAAATAGCAACAAAACTATATCATGATAACTTTTTAAATAATTGTAAACTTAATTAGAGAGAAAGAAACGTACAGGTACAAATGATCATTCTGGAACGTTCTACAAAAGAAACGTTAAATTTGAACTTATTTGTTTTGTTTGTTTGTTGAGTGAATAATTTTTCATAAGACAAAAATAATATAATAAAAAGCTTAGTTTCCGTCATACTCACCATAATTTTCCACATCATCGGGCATGTCATAATTTAAGACATGTTGAACATCAGCAAAATCTAAACCTTTTGAGGCTACATCAGTTGCAACCAGCACATCTTTTTCACCCTTCCTGAAAGCTTCGACCGATTTGGATCTTTCCTCTTGATCTGAAAAGAAAAAGGTGAATCAGTTGGAGGACCAATTTAAAGTTGACGACAAAGGAACTTAAAATGATACATTGATACATACATCACAACCCTTGGATGCTTATTATTTGAGAAAGAAAATTTCATGATTCAATGTTATAAAAAACAAATTAAAATTTTTGTGTCACGCAGAGGCATCGGGTGCAGTTCAGCAACGCTGCAAGTTGTCCATTTGAAACCAAGTGAATAATATCAGTTTGAGAGAGTGCATTGTCCTGACTCAATATTTCAACCATTTTCAAGGGTTTGAACAGACAAAATACGATGCCACCAAATTGCATGCAATGCCTCTGATGTCAAGGCAGGTGCCAATTCATACCGCATAATAATACAGCTGTTGCAAACTTTTGCTACAGGCTCATTATTACTAGATTAGGGGGTAAAACCCTGTAAAAATGACCAAAAGCGCTCTTAAAAATTACGAAATCCACTCCTAAACTCAAAAAATGCTTTTAAATGCGAGACTGTAATGATGGTGATTACCGCCTTTTACATTGGGTTTCCCTACATCAATAAGCTCCATCCTCTCGAGGTGTTCTCGTGACACCACACAAAAAGAAGAAGAAGAAGCATACAATTGCCATAAGATTTAGGTGGTAATCACCGCTACTACAGTCTTGCGTTTGAAAGCATTTTATGAGTTTGAGAGTGGATTTTGTGATTTTTTGGTGCGCTTTTTGTCATTATTACAGGGTTTTATCCGTAATCAACTAATATTGAGCTTACAGCAAAAGTTTGCAACAGCTCCATTTTGAGTTGTTAGAATGGACACTATACCTATACGTGCTGACACGGTAACGTCCGTCCTATTTGTCAAGAATAATATGGTGTAAGCAAAAATGGCTGGAAAATGGGTTTTACAGGTTAAGGAACTTGTTGCAGAGATAAGTAGTTTCCGTCGTAAAAGTGACTAAAATTTCTCTTTTTTAAAAATATGCTGATAAACGCAAAAACCAAAAATTTTAGATCTTAAAGTCTCTATATCAACTATGCAGAAGAGCTTAAGAATAGTGAGAAGCAAAAAAAAATTAAAACATCTTAAAAATTCTAGCGCCACGCTAAATCCTCAGGGTCTGTTCTGTTAAAAATCACTACACTGCCACTGTAGATAAAAATATGCTCTGCAAGGACACTGTTGCATGGTCTCAGCGGCTCAAAACTGTCCACGCTACTACCAGCAAATGGAAAACGTGGAAAGTTCAGTCCACTTTTGGCAACCAATATAACTATCAGTGGGGATAGAACTTAACGTACCTTTGCCACCATGGATTGCGACAGCCTCAACACCCTTCAGGAGAAGATATTCATGGATTGCATCTACATCTTGCTTCTTCTCTGCAAATATAAGTACAGGCGGAGCAGTTTTCTGCAGACATTCCAGCAAGTAAACGACCTTTGCTTCTTGCTTGACATATTCTACTTGTTGGATGACATTGAGAGAAGCCGCACCAGCACGACCAACATTGATCGTGATAGGCTTGACAAGGGCAGAACGGGCAAAGTTCTGAATTTTCTTGGGCATGGTCGCTGAGAAAAGCAACGTTTGCCGCTGACTTTTGAAGTATGAGAAAATGGTTCGGACGTCTTCTTCAAATCCCATGTCTATCATACGATCGGCTTCATCCATACAAAGATAACGACAAACATCCAAGCAAACTATTTTTTTATCCAACATGTCCATTAAGCGTCCAGGAGTTGCTACTATGATGTGAACACCCCTGAAACAATATAATCAGACAGAATGTTTAGAGTGATTGCTCAATAAATTGGAGGATTAAAGCATTTATTTTTCCGATCATTCCATCACAAAGACATCTGTTACAGTTTGAAGCCTCATTGTTCCACGTTGTTTTTAAAAAATAACTGTTTTCAGAACTGGAATAGGAAGACTGCACGGAAACGGCGTGAGTGATATACACTTTAAGCGTAGTAAAAATTTAACAACTGACAGATTTAATTTGATTGAGACCTATTTTTTAATTCATTCAAAATGATGGAACAGGATGGAATAAGTTACTTGCAGTAACTCTTAGTTGGTCTCAAGCGACTGTGATCATAGGACAGAAAAAAAGTCAGTTGGGATGTTCCATTTGGATGGAACACTCAAACCATGCTGGCTGACCCCAGTAAAAAAAAATGTCGCATTACATCAAGTTACATCGCATTTTATTGCGTTCCTGTTAAGAAATAATATTCTACAGAGTCAAAAAGAGTTGCAGAAAGCAGAAAGCAAATGTGAGAGCACAAATTGAAGATTCTAACCTGCCAATTACTTCCGCTGATTCAGATACAGGAACTCCTCCGATGGCTAGACAAGACCTTATAGTTGGTAAACCACCATTTTTGATGCTCTGAGCATAATACTGAATTATATCATTTGTCTGTTTTGCCAGTTCTCTGGAGGGGCAAATTATCAATCCTGTCAACACCAAGGAACATTTAAATTAGTACTTATCAATTGAATTCCTCATGCAGGTATTTCACAGTTATACCCAAATTCCATTTATTTAAACCTTTAATTAATTCCATGATGTGCAGGAATTAACTTTTTCTAATATTTTTTTTTCATCATTTTCGCACACTTTATGCAATTAACCAAAATATAACTAAGGACTCCGGACTCTTGTTCGTCCCGACTGCTGCACTCATAACAGCGGTCTCTCAGCAGCTTGATTTATAAAGCACAATTTCCGCTCATGCAGGCATGTGGTGCGGTGGCTCAGTCAGTAGGACACTTGGGAGTCACGATGGAAACTCGGGTTCAATCCCGGGGGCAAGCGTGGACTTTTTGCGAAAGGATTGATGATAGCTTCCGCCTCCGCTGCTTGGAGCGCGCTAGTCGGGGTGGATTCCCCGCTAACAGGTTTTAACACGGGCGGAGATAGGCAGTCGGCAGTCCTTCGTTATATCTTTGTCCATGTTTGTGCCACGTAGACTTATCAGACTGGCAAAGCAAACAAACACAATTTCTCATTTCTCCCAAAGCGCAACTAGTGGCACTAAGTGGCACTACTGACTACTGACGATTTTAAAGCAAGGCTCCTTTCTTTCTTTGGCCGTGAGACACAGCGCTACTTTGCAACTAAACTTTTTCTGCTGTGTTCAATAAAAACCTCTTAGTCATGATGAACACTCATTAAGTCATCATAGAATGAAATACTAAAAGTTTGCAAGATCATACCATAAGGTCCTTCGTTTTTCATGAAAGGAAGTTTGTACTCTTGCTCCAAACAAAACATCAGCAAGGGTAATATAAAGACTAGAGTTTTTCCGCTACCGGTAAAAGCTATTCCGATCATATCACGACCAGCCAATCTGGAAAATAAAATAATTCAATTGACATTTATTTAACATACAGGATACAAGGGATACATCAGGATATGTATCCTTAAACAAAGAAGAAAAATAAAAAAAGTTAAGACAACAACACGAGGACGATGAGAGACTAAAATTTACAAACTACAAATAACTTAATTTGAACTTAACGATTGATTAATTAAATGATTGATTAATTTAAACTTTACAATTTGAGTCGATGGGTTGAATACCAGTCTTAAAAACAGGAGGCCTTGAAATTCACCCAAAATATGGAAATAAAGTCCAATAAGAAAAAATGTCTACTGTGAAAAAACGTCTATGGTAAAATAACGTCCAATGTAATTTTATGTCCAAGTTACAAAATGTCCTGTATCATTTTATGTCCAAAGAATTTAATTTCCATCGTAATTTTTGGTCCAAATGACAATGTCTTAAAACACTTTTAGTTCAAAGTATGTAAGTAATGTCCACAGTAATATTTTGTTCAAAGATGCTGTCAGTCAACAGTATAAGAGCACGTCAGAAGTCTTATTGCAAAGATTGCAGTGGATTTTTTTTTTTTGTTGGAAAAGAGCCGTGTTGGACAGATAATGCAGTGGACTTTTTCTTTGTTGGACAACGAAGGTACTGGACTTTTTTTTACACACAGACATTTTTGTAGCAAGACTAAATTTTCTTGGACTTTAAAACTTTGAACGTGTTTATTTGGATACGTATATTTGGTTTTGGACATTTTTTACAAGAAGCAATGGGTTGACTTGTCAGTTTTCAAATCATGAGGACATAAAGTTCACCCCAAACAATGAATTATGGGTACTCACACAGCAGGAATCCCTTGAATCTGAATAGGGGTGGGCTTTTTGATTCCCTTTTGCTCCAGCCCTTGAATTATGCTCGGATGAAGTTTCATTTCTTTGAAAGTGCGGCAAGGTGGGGGTACCTCTTCTCCTTCGACTAGAATATGTAGCTTCTTTCTAATTTTATCTCTCTTTGCTTCCGATAACAAAAGAACACATCTCGGAGCTTTCCAACTGAAATATAAAAAGAGTCAAAACTAACAATGAATGACACGCCTCAGTAATAAAATAATCTAGGGAGTTAAGAATAAAAGAGGGGATTGTCAAACCACGAAGAAGATTAGCTTTGCAGCTGACACATTTGAAAAGGAAACTTTTGATAAAAATTTAACCCAGAGAGATTTTTAAAAAAGTGTCGTCAACTTTCAAAAAATAACTAAGATTCCAAACAATTGTCCCAGAACTATTACATCCCATCCTCAGTCCACCAATTGACTATATCATTCAGAATGTCAAACATTTTAGCAGAAGCAAGAGTTTTTAATGCGTCAATGAGACTTTTTCAAGTTAAATTAGTTTTACTTCTAGTTTATATTGGTCTCATTTTAATTTCTTCAACTGTGAATATAACTTTAATTAGGTGATTGTACTTGAGGGTGAATCCTCAGTAGCAGGACTTTTCCAACAAAAAATTAAAACATATTTTTCTAACTTGTTGCATTTTTTTAAAATCTTCATTATTTCGCAAAATACCCATACATTTCAAAAT
Source organism: Trialeurodes vaporariorum (assembly GCA_011764245.1). Lineage (NCBI taxonomy): Eukaryota > Metazoa > Arthropoda > Insecta > Hemiptera > Aleyrodidae > Trialeurodes > Trialeurodes vaporariorum. The sequence continues at coordinate 40,101,846 of VMOF01000379.1, read as the reverse complement.
ATTGGTGATTTATCTCTAAGTCTCTACAGCGGAGAACGGTTTGGAGTCTTTTCAGACCCTTTCTTGGTACCATATGGTCGTCAAATATCTTGGGCTCCAGTGCTGCTAGATTTGAGGTTAAAAGCCGTATATTTTACATTGATTCTTATGAGGAATATATGGTTCAAAGCTGTGCATTCGGCAATATTGTTGCCTGTTGGGCTCACAAGGGTTGGATAAAATGTTAAGAAATCGATCCTGGCAAAAATTTTATGGAGCTAAGGTGGACTGACGGATCAATTTTTCAGGCACCACGGACAATTTCTTTGTTGCATATGGCAAATGACAAACAGTATCACTGATTTAAAAGCAGAGCAAGATGCACGGAAAACTTTGAGCAGAAGTTTTCTAAAATTATTTGCCTCTACCTAAGATGAAAAATAGAAAAACTTCCTTTCCATTAGAACAGTCAATTCTTATATAATTAGTTCTCATGCCTAGAAAAATATTAAAAATAGTTGGTTTTCATAAAATCATACCTTGTTCTAATGGGATTCTCGTATTGGATACCTTTGGCTAACTCAGCAACACCCATCAAAGCTTTTCTCTCAGCAACACTATCCAAAATTTCCTCTTCTTTTTTCAACTGTTTTTCGAATGCACTTTCTTTCTTTGCTGAACATAAAAAAATTGATAAATGAACAGATGAATAGATTAATAAAAAGGGAATTGTATTAGTTGTAGATACAGTAGAATCTCGATTATCCGGATTTCGCCCGACCGAAAATTTTGTCCGGATAATCGAATATCCGGTTAGTCGAAATTCGCCGAGAAACGCGATCTAGACGCTCTGAAATGCATCTAGCAAAGATTTCTTTAAAACGCCCCTTCAAATGCAAAGTTATGCAACCCGTGTACAGTCATTCCTGCCCCGTAAATAAGGAGCTACCCAATTATAGGACATAGCGTTTTCTGGTTATTTTTTTCTTTTTCAAGCAATATTAAGGAGAAATTCGGTTTTTGTTGCCGCACCCCAAATTCTGTCTGGATAATCAAAGTTTTTGGACAACCAAAATCCGGATAGTGGAAAAAAAAACACATTGAAAGTATGGGGATTTCGCTGGGACCGGCCAGAAAATCCGGATAACCGAAATATCCGGATAATCGAGATTCTACTGTACTTGGATAGAAGAGAAGTTTATAGGAGAGGAAACTTTGAAGAGGAAAGAAAAGAGGATAGAATAGACAGGCTTCAAATCAGCAATGACGTTTAAAAACAAGGATGAAGATTGTTTTCTTCAGGTGATTATTCAGCGTTTAATGCCGATTTCTGCCACCAGAGCGCTACAGTTTGATTAATGTCAAATTACAGGCCGAAAGCAATTTACAGATAAGAAAACACAGTGTCAGGTACTAGATAATCGTCTAAAGAGTCTCTCTGCAAAATTCCTCGTCAGTAACTTCAAAAATAAGGCTGAAAGTACCAAGAATGAAATATCGCATTTCGATACGAGAATCGATCTGCTATATTCCGTTTTTTGGTCCTTTCAGCCTTATTTTCGTAGTTATTGACAGAGATATTTTGCAGAGATGTTCTTCAGATGATTATCTAATAACTGACTTTCCATTTTCATAAATAAAAATTGCTTTCAGCCTGTAATTTGATGTTAGTCGAATAGTAGCGCTCTAGTGGTAGAAATCGGAACTACATAAACGCTAAAGAATCACCTCAAAGCCTGAGTCCCACTGAAACCAAAGGCTGCACGCTCAGTAAAGTTGCAATGCCTAGGTTTTGACTAGTGAAAAAAAGAAAAGGAAAACAATTTCCAAAAAGTGCAAGGATCGACCAATCAGCATCCTGATTTTCCAAAGGCGCGCATTGAATGATGTGCGTGCTAATTACAAAAGACCAGTGCAGAGGAGACATCATGATTTGACTCCAGCTGTTTGCTACGCAGCGATACAAGAAGTTGAAAAAGGCTCGACTCTACGACATCCTTGCATTCTGATGCAAAGTCTTTGCAAAGTATTGGAAATGATCCCATTCTTTGCGTGTAGTTCAAACCCGTAGTCTTGGATCGGTCTTTAGCCTTGCATTTCGTTGGCTACCAGGCTTTAGAGTAGGATGGACAAAACAAATTAATGGTTGAATTGTTTTGAGTATCATACCTAGTTGCAAAATTAATTCTTGTTAACAGATAAAAGAAAATAGAAGCAGTTTAAGAGAAGTCCAGCTGTCCAAATTAATTGCACATTGTGCTTGTATTAAAAAAAAAGGAAGAATAAAAATAAGAATAAATTAAAAAGAGCAAAAAATTTGTTTAAAAACAAAAAAGGGGCTGGAAACAATTATTACCTTCCGCCATTTTTTTAAGCTCTGTGTGCTGATCCAGCAAACTGATGTTGGATTTGCGGCCGAGAATTTGCATATCTTCTTCATCATCGTCATTGTCACTTGAAGATTTGGTTTTTTGAACTGCCTCTCCTTTCAGCTAAAACAAATAACCCGTATCGTTAGAGACAATAGTTATAAATGCAATCTACTAAATGAAAAAGTTCAAAGTTGGTAATATCATGGGACAAAAAGTTTTGTGTCTTAGCGCTTCTATGCCTTTGGGGCGTCATTGCGGGAAAACCTACCATGTTTTCTTTGATATTTCGGGCTCTACAGGTAGTTTGAGATGTCTTCTTCAACTTGAAAGTAAACAGTGAGACAGTGGGTCAAATCACCGTTTATGAGAAAAAAAGTCCTTAATTCCATGAGTCAAAGATTGCTTATTTTTTTGCCTTAGCGCCGCGATTCCTTTTAGGCATCGTTGTGGGAAAACCAACGGTGTTTTCTTCAGAATCTTCGGCTCTATCAGTACCTTCGTACGATGTCTCGTTCGACATGAAAGCATCGAGAGGGTGACACAAATCACCGTTTTTGAGAAAAAAAAGGATAGCAGAGCACTTTCATTACTGATTTTAACACAAACTTTAGAATAACTTTGGATGACTGTAATACCTGTGTCAATCTGCCCAAATTTAGCAATTGAGCTTTCTTCCGTTCCTTGACAGGCACATAAGGTGTGTAATCGTCAGCATCAGATGATTCAGAGGACGATTCCTTTCGGTACCGCTGCAGAAAAAGAAAAAAAATCAGATGAGCATGGGACCAAATTAATGTTGGAGAAGAAATGAAGAAAAAGGAAGCTAAACTGAAAGTAAAAATGGTTCAAAGAAACTTATTCTTTGAATCATCGTAAAATCTAACTTGAATTCAAGAAAATTTGAAAGTTACCCAGATGTCGTTAGAATTGAACAGATTCCAAAACCACTGGATTGCCAACGTACAATCATCTCCGATAATTTTGGCAGTCGAGAATTCAAGATGAATGAGCAGTCTTTGCATGACGGAAGTGTAATTCCTGTGCTTCGCGCAATCTTGACTGTCCACATTTTTGGTCTTGCTAGAGTACATGATCAAGTTTAACATCAACTTCTCTTACATATTTTAACCCTGGTACATAAGAAATCTGGAAAATCGTCATCTGAAATTGCCAATATCTTTCAAGGGTAATGATAATTTTTTAGAGTTGTAAGGCGACAGTTTGCTTGGTGCACAAGTATATGGCATATTCAAACCTTCAGCACTAAAGAAAACAACACTTCAACTAATCGATGATGTTTTTACGCTGAAGGCATGACAGATGTCACGGACATCAAGGTCTATTAATACCGAGTCAGTCCAGTAGGCGATCCACACTGACGTTTCCCCGCGTTGCGAGTCCCTTCACCATTATATTCCGCATAACAGCTGTTGATTCCGGCGAGTGAACCGTACGACGGGGGTGATGATGTCCAGCAACCCGGGGGATGTATTCCCAGCGACTCGCAGAGACGTTGTGCAACGGAACGCGTTAGCACCACTTTCTTGCTACTGGACTGACCTGGTATGAATGGATCTTGACCAATATGATCCATCATCTTTCATAAAACGAATAATACTAAAACAGTAAATAAAAATACGGCTTGAAATTAAGGAGCCAAAAAAAAGGTACAAAGAGGACTCACTTTCCGGGAAGATGCACTTTCTGACATTTTTCTTTTCCGAGGGAAATCTATCACTCCCACTGATGAAGTCAGAAATGATTATCAGTTACATGCTGAGCATATAAATGCTGAAACTGAAAGAGGGAAGACAAATTCAGGAGCTCTTTATAACGATTTGAAACGAATATATGAAACGAAAACACCACTTGAACAACAACAAAAAAATGTAAACAACTCATGCTTCTTCTTCTTCCTCTCCTTTTTACATTTGCTACTGTTGCCAGATTAGGCGCACACGGCGGCACACACGCAGACACACACGTTTAGGGGAAATAATGAAGAATCAAGTTATGAATCGTGAAGTTGACCAATAAAAACAAAAATTCTGCTCTTAAAATTTTACGACACCTACTCGTATGCCTACTTCACTTCCTATCCAAATTTTCCTTCCAAAAAGAAATTCTATGAATCAACACCTAAACCGGCAACCATGAAAATGCAAAATGCCATGTCAAATATTTATAGGTTATGTCGTGTCCACCCATATAGTAAACAAACCGAAAACTCTGTGACCGGGTCCTTGTCGAAATTAATTTTATCATGATTTTATCATTATAATTCCAATTTACTGGTTCTAGCGAAATATTTGTGTTCATTCTTTGCATCATATCTCAATGGATGGTTTTATTCCTGAAGAGAAAATTCAGGAGGAGTATAAATCAGTTTGCGATGAAGAGGTGAGACAATTTCCTTCACATAGCTCATGAAGTTTTCATTATCGCTGCACATTCTGTCCTTAAACGTTCAACAATTACCGCCTTGCTGGGCTCATGAGCCTGGTCAATGATGCGGCAAAACAAGCGTCTCTCACAGCACTGCTGAGCCTCCAATCTATGCCTGTGTGCAGTGACGTACACAGGATTTTTCTTGGGAGGGGCTTGCACTGATGAGCGTTTGACTGAAAATTGTTCCCCCCTTCCCCTCCACCCCCGAATTGGAGGTCTGGGGGGGATGTCGCCCCCTCTTGCGTACGCCACTGCCTGTGCGGATACATTTAGTACAGCGTAGCATCTTGAGTAACATTCACCAATAAACTTTTTGACTTAGACCTTTTCCACCATTTTCTATAATTTGTTAAGTAATTCCTCACAATTTTGGTCTGCATAGGTGAGCATTGAATGATGGCATACTGAATGAAAGTCAATTGATACTTAAGTAGGTACTGTCACTTTTAGACTGCATAAAACGAGAGTAATGAGTGTTGCATTTACATACGTTTGAACTTACAGCGACAATAGCATACAGTGCTTGTGGCAGATCTTAAAAAGGGCCTGGGGTGCAGAAAATTCTCAAATGTGAGAAAATTGTGGACATTGCCTGAAAAAACATTAGGTTTTTTTTTCTTCTTTTTTTTTTGAACCAACCGAATAATGCTATTTGGGTTAGGCCCATGCTGAATTTTGAGTAAGCATGTTGTTTTGAGCCAAAGTATCATTTAGCGCGTTAAAATAAGCAAAAAAAAGGTTATATGAAATTGTAGACACTGTCCTCCGTGTGTGTGAAAATTGTAGAGGCAAGAAGATTCTGAACCCCTGCAAATCCCATAATCCCACAACCATTCCAACAGCTTTTCCTGATACTTTGCTCTTTTTACAGAATGAAGTCAACCGACAGCTTGATCAGCTTCTCTCGAAGAGGGCAGAAATCGATGCTAAACTACGAAACATTACCAAGGCCATTCCTCAACTCGAGATTGTCAACTCAGATGCAAAACAGTTATCGGAAGCAGTTGCCTTCACTTCAAAATTAGCAGAAAATGTTAGCTCCAAGGTTCGCCAATTGGATATCGCACGGGTAAGATTTTCAGACAACTAACTGCTTAAAAATTTTACACCCTGATACTATATTTTTTTTTTTTATTATTAAAAAACACAATATATTACAAAATTACCGTACATGAATAGAAAAGGATTCATTTCAAGCAAAGAAAAGAATAATAATAATTAAAATTCTATTCTTTAGTGTAATTATACAAAACGAAATCAAATTAACGCTAAATCCTGGATGGGCTCATCGCCCGAATTAGGAAACAATTTAGCATCAATAAAAAGATCATAAGCGGCGGTAGCCGCACAGGCCCAGTCAGAAAATTTTTAACTGAGAGCGCTCAAAAGTTGAAATAATGAAATAAAAAATCATATAACTTAGGTCCAAAGAACTGAATTTATTTTAAAAAATAATTCTTAATAATTAATTAATAAAAATTTTTAAAAACATTGGAATCAAGTTAAAAAAAAAAACAAAAAACAAAAAAAAAAACAAAAAAAAAAAAAAAAACCTCTATAAGGTGAGTCTGTTTGCCAATGTCTGTAGTTTGTTAAGGTCCTGAAATGCAGACAGTAGGTAAGATGAGGATAAATTGACCTCCATGTTTTCTCTTCTTTTTTTTCTCTGGTTGAATTTTATTCATGCAAATTGAAATCTAATGCCTGGTTAATCTGATCGAAATTAATCTAATCATCATAACAGGGGCGAGTTGTTGAATGTCAGCAAAGGGTTCATGACCTACTTGACCTGCAGTTGTGCAGCGACGGTGTGCAAGCTGCCTTACGAGCGGAAGATTATGAAAAAGCAGCTGTTCATATTCATAGATTCCTCTCGATGGATCAACTTCTTTTGAAACAAACTGCTGATGATATGGCACAAGGTATTTTTATTTTTTTAGTTTTAAGTATTTATTATTTATTTTCTACAGGAAAGATCCCCATTAAAAGCAACAAATGGTTCACAAGCAAAACAAAAGGAAACAAAAGTTTTGAATGCTTTAGATGAATTGATTCCCAATAGTCTGTAACTGATCTTAATTTGTTGAAGTATAATTTGTTGTCGGTTTTTATTGTCCGTGTGGGGATGTATTAATTTAATATTATTTAGTTTCTGTGACTTGTATTATAGCTACTATTACAGGTGGCTCTATATACCAATCGCTAAATAAATAAATAAATTTATAAAGAAATGAAAAAGAAGCGTGAAGCATAGTGCATAAAGATACTTGGATAAAAAGAGTAAAAAAAAAAACCAAAGAAACATTCTCAGGTTTAACAAAGATGAAAGGTTTAGGTTTGGTTCAGGTAAGGTGTAAGGAGCAATGAGTAAAGTGACACGATTTTTCAAAATCACAAGTGGCGGTAGCCTAGCCGCTCAGGGTCAGTCAGAAAACATCTGAAAGGGTACACTTACTGCTTGGTATACACAAAAGAGCCCATTTTGGTAATGGGAATGGGCCAATGCGTCTTTTGCTAACTTTCGGTTTTTGTAATTGAATAGTTAATTCTTGCATAAAAATTAGCGAAAATGTCAATGAGTTTACTAAAAAATCACAAAATTCACTCGTAGACTCACAAAATGATATTAAAGTTGAAGGCACTACGGCGAAGCCATGCTGGCACCGTGGGAGATTCTTATCTAATTTAAGTTTTTCCTCTGTGTGTTTTTATAGAGAGAGTAACACATTAGATAGGAATATTCTATGAAACCTGGAGCTACGCAATTGTCATGGAGGATTCCTGTCTAATTTGTCACTCTCTCTATAAAAATGCAGAGGAAAGCCTCAAATTACATAGGAATCTAAGCGTGGTAGCTCTGCCATTATGTTTTAAACTTTAAAGTCATTTTATATGAGTCTGTGAGTGAATGTCATAATTTGTTAATGTGATCAATGTAATTTTTTCTGGATTTTACTCAACAATCAGTAATTCAATCTCCTTTAGCTAAAGTTAGCATGATCCATATTTTGTGCTTTTTTGAGCAAGTTCACTGATTTTCCTATAAAACTGTTGAGCCAAACCCATAAATGCGTTATATCTTTCAATTTAGCGTTTTGCGAAGCTTGATATGGTGGAAAGAATTAATTCTATAACATTCTGAGAGAGTTATTGTCCAAAAACTGCTTCAGATTGACGGAATATCGCAAATACCGGCTTTGGCATGTCCTCGGTGAATTCATTTCATTTCCTCAACAATCATGGGACAAATCACTAAAATCTTGGTATCATTAGAATCATCATTTATTCAATCAATTTACAGTCACTAGCCAAACCTTCCAAATTCTTAAGAAACAATAACAAAAATCGATCAAAAAGATCATCGACTCGATCTTGACTCCATACAATCTTTCAGAATCGCACCGCTGGTTCATTCTATTTACATAATTTTTTTATTTTTACTCTAGATTGTCAGACAGTTGCTAATTCACTTTTACTTCTAAGAGAGGCAGCGTCAAAACTCAGAGATATCGTGTCTGCAGAGTTCCAGGCGGCTGTCACAGCAAATGATGTTGCATCTATTGAGCGGTTTTTTAAAATTTTTCCTCTACTAGGCATGCATTCTTATGGTCTTGATCATTTCTCGCAATACCTGCGCACAAAAGTAAGTTTATTTCATGGAATTTACTTTAAAGTGTCAGCGTACATGAGCTAATGCTGATTTCATTCTCAAAATGATTCTACTTTGTTTCTGCAACGGAAAACGTTATAACGCGATTTTTTTTACACGGTTTCTTATGGGAGTTTGACGGGATTCGGAAAAATCAACGTTATAAACGATAAAACGTTATATCGAGAAACGTTATAACGAGTTTCTACTGTACTTTCACTGAAGAAGTGACACTCAGCTTGTCAATAATTGTACCTACTGACCTTTCTCAATAAATTTTTGTCTTTCTCTCAGTATTGTGTTCACCTTAGGGCATGTTCATTCAGGAATATTGGTCTTTGTACCTTTCACACCTTAAGATGGAATCAAAGCTAAAAAAACAATGATTCTTGCAAACTTTGGCTGTGAGCAAATGAATAGTCCAATCCGTTGTAAAAATCAGCGAAAATCACAAAAGTTACCCTACGAAAGTCTAAAATTCAATAATAAACACACCAAACTACAAAAATGGCAAGTTTCTAATGGTGGTTCAACGCAGGTATCATGGTAGATTCCTGTCTATTATGTCACTTTCTCTACGGAAACACAGAGACAGGTCTCAATTTAGATAGGAATCTCCCATGATGCCTGCGTCTCTCCGCCATTACTCCGGATTCTGAGAGTGAATTTCGTGATTTTTTAGTGTACTCACTGTCATTTTTACAGGTTTTTATGGATCAACTCTTCAATCACCTGAAGCAAAAGTTTGCAAGAGCCCCATTAATGATATACGGGATGGTTCAAGGCCAAATTGCACACCCATGATCTGTAAAATAATTTTTTTACTAGATTTGGCCTTGAAATGTATCGTTTGTCATTAATTTTTTTTTTTTAGCTTTGATCTCAAATTTAATTTGCTTTTCTGTATTGTAATATTCAGGCTACTATTTGTGTTTTAATTGTTGTACAATCAGCGAATAAAATAATGTCAGTTGATGCCTTAGAGTTTAGCTCACGTAGGCCACCAGAAATGCTTGAAATTATTGCGATGCGTTTTGCAGGTTGCCTACTTGAATTAAAATCCAAGGAGTTAACTGGAATTCTTTAGTTTGTGTTTTTTATTTTTAAATTATTATTTAACACCAGTATCAAAGCAGCAGTGATCATTATCAAAATTGAATCACAAATTTCAGTTCCTCAATTCAACGTTTCTCTTTATTCCAGGTGAAAGCGACCGCCTCTAAAAAGCTGAGAGAGGCTCTTAGTGTACGTGAGCAGGACAAAACATACTGTGTAATCTTTGCGGATTGCATCACAAACTTGTTTGAAAATGTTGCTCACACTCTCGAAAGCCACCAACCTTTGATCGAAACATGTTATGGTCAGTGCTCAATTATTCTCATCTTTGGTTTTTTGTTGTGAATTTTAATTATTGTCGATTAATTATAAATAATGAGGTTATTGTTTGGAATTTATCAGATACAATCTACCAAATAGGTTTAAAAAATTGAAGTGTCTTTCAAAGGCGGCGTCTTAGAATTGTTCGTCGTAATCGATTTCTCACCTCTTCGTTTAACCCGAGTGCTTTGCTCGCACCACAACAAGAGCGCAGAATATCACTTTGACTCCTGAAATATTTTTGAATGGCTGTTGAAAACCAGGCATGCTAGTTAAGATAGTTGGTAAAATTTCAAATGTGAATTTGAATCACTAAATGAGTTTATTTCAATTTATGAATCAGTAAATTAAATTATCACTCTATAAAAAACTTGCAATAAAATCGACTCCTATTTTTGTTCTCAATTGTTGGTCCTCATTTGAATTGCTTGTCATCTATTTTTCCAGGTTTCGGTCATCTACTCCAATTCATGGAGAGTTTGCAGAAAGAGTGCGATTCGCAGAGCAAATTCGCTCTGAATGAATTCTCGAGAGTTCGGAATTTGAATCGTCGAATCCAATCCATCAAAGAATTATTGCGAGTCGGAGCAAGCTCAAAACTGGAGCGAGTTGATCCCAAGGATTTAGATGTTCTGTTAAACGAAATCACCACTATTCACTCTAGATATCAGCTGTACATACGTTTTGTCAAACGGAGGATAGTGGTAAGCATTTTTGGTACTCTACTGTAAAATTTTTTGTTTGTTGACAATAATGATAAGCTCTCCACAAATGGTGTTCACTGTTCAAGTTCTCCCAGTCTAAGGCTGTGAAAGTAATAATGAAATAGAAACAATGCTGTTATGCAGTTATTGGCTCTCTAATTTAGGCTGTTGCAGAGGTGCCAGGGCAGAAAGGAGATTAAGGAGGACCAAAATTGTAATTTTTATTATAATCGGATGGAATACATTATAACCTTTTAAGTGGCTTCTCTCATTAAATCGTCTAGAGCTCTTCATTCCCATGATAAAGAACGAACGGAACCGACGGTCTTTGAGTTGACTCATCGACACGTCGTAACACTCTTTTTTCATGATTTCTCAATGAAATTTTACGTACCTAACTACGTACCTATCGTAGCTGAAGCTACTAGGAAAATATTGTAACACTCAGATTCTTCTTCTAGTTTATCACTCAATGATATTTTCTCACATTAATTACTGCGTTAATGTCTGGTCTGATTGTTCGAAAAATCTAATTAATAAAGTATTTATTTATTTAAAAAAAGCTCTCAGAGTAATCCTGAAATTACGCAAAGATGTTTCTTGTAAGAACACTTTTAAGGAAAATAACCTTCTTACTCTACTTGCTCTAATAATTTTAAATAACATCAGATTATTTAATAATGAGATGATAAAACCAAGGCAAATCAGTAATAATACCCAGCGAAATACCAGACATCAAAATATAACTGCATATAATTATTTAGGAATCCGAGGAGTTAAGCAGAAGTAAAAAAAAAAACATAAAAAACTGCCAAAAGGAATAAAATAGGAGTCAAAAAGCAGAATCTTTAGCAATTTGGTGAAAACCTACCTCCTTATGCCGTAGAAGATTGTTGAGAAAATTAAGTTTAATTCCATGTAAAATGACATATTTGTTGAAGCCTCTGTGCGACTTTTCACAAATAAAGTATTATTATTAGGTACATATTACTAACACTTATTTATGAAAAAATTGGTAGTCAAGAGAATTGAATTGAAATTTTCTTTTTTTGCGTAACTTGTGCAGAGAGGCTTTACAAATGTGTCATATACAGAGAGAAAGGATACAGGACATACCTAGAAAAAGTTATAAAAATAGTATTACATTTACTGTATGAAATTACAAACAGCAAATTACAGTGGAAGCTCGTTGTAGGGAGGCCCGGTCCTGCCCCAAAAAAAATTCCAATTCCAATTCCGCAAAAGTTCCATTTAGGAAATCGCGGTCAGAGTCTGGAAGATTTCACAGTTCTGAAAAATAATTCCACTAGGCGAGACATTCCACTTAGAGGACGTTCCACACAATGAAATTTCATTGTACGTTACATATTTAAGTACCCACTGATGTCAAGAAAGAAAATATCTTGTTCTTAATAAAACTTATGTTAAAATTTTAAAAATGCCAAATGTTTCAAACAAAACTGACCAGATTTTTAAAATATTGCAGGCGGATTTAGAAGCAGCTAATAAACCAGAAGATGCTGCAATTAGTGTACTCAGCAATAATGATTTATGCAGATCAATGCAAGAATTGCTTGGTCAGTATTTGCTGTTGGAGCACTATTACATGGAAGAGAGTGTTCGCAAAGCAATAACTATGGATGTGCTTGATAGTGAAGCCATGACTTCCAGTATGATTGACGATGTATTTTTCATCGTTAGAAAATGCATCAGGTAAGTCAAGTTTTTTTATTTTAAGGAGTGACGTTGAATTTTTCAGTAGGAGTTTCGCTAGAAGTCCAAGGTAAGGCTTGGAGTTCTGATATTGAGTCAAGCTCAAAGTTACCTTTTCCGAAAAATGGGAGTTAAAATTTTTTCATACAGTTTTCTGAGTTTGCTCTGTAAACTAATTTTTTTTTTTAAATTTTTGCCGGTGTTTTAAAAGTATAATTAGCATACCAAGGCGTTAAAAAATTGTCTAAAAATGTTAAAGTTTTAAAAAAATTATAAAAATATTTATCTGTCCATTCTTCTGCTGATAATTTTCAGGCGAGCAGGTTCAAGCTCTAGTATTGATGGCGTCTGCGCAGTCGTCAACAATGCAGTCGCTGTGTTGGAGACTCAGTTATGCTCAGCGATAAAACAAGTTCTGCGCCAAGGATTTCCGAGCGGCTACCTTGATTTGACACAAGCATATAATGTTGTAATGCAAGGGAGGCTCCAGCAATCGGACTCGGAACAAAACAAGTTGACTTTCCTTGTAAGTTGAGTTTCATCATTTAGCTTTGATTTTTTTTTTATTGATGTATTTACTTTTTAATAAGAAAAACACATTTAGAAAAATACCACAAAAAGTCTCTATAAGCAGTAGGCACTTGGAGCACACTTTGAGTGGCATGTAAAATGAAATGTAAAACATAGAATAAGACACAAAAAAAGATTGCTGTAAATTAAGTAAGTTTGCGGTTGTACCAAAAATTTTAAACTAAAAGCAAAGGATACAAAAAATAATAATAAAAAACTTTAAGGTAGAGATTATAGCTTTAAGCATGTGTATTAACTTTAAGAAGCATGGGAGAAGTGCTACAGAATAAGAAAATATGTAAATGGAATTGAGGACATTTTTGGAAGAAGATCCCATGAAGTCAAGCAGCCGTTTTGAAACTTTAAATGATCATAGTCCGTGGGATTTTTGTTTTATATGAGAAAATCATCTGGAAGCTGATTCTGCTTTTTTGGACGAAACGAGATGAGATGACGGGAATCGACTAATCCCATTGGTTTAAACGGCGTCACGTGACGGATTTTGAGTCATTCAAGGGACTAGGAGTCATTCAAGGGACAAGGAATCATTCGGTCTGAAATGAACTACTCAAAAGACTTAAAAATTGTCACGTAACACCCTTTTAAATCAATGGGAATGATCAATTCCCGCTATCTCGTCTCGCCTTGTCCAAAAGTGCAGAATCAGCTCCCAGGGCCTAAGTAGGGCATACCATTGCCAGCAATATACCACTGCCAGGATTGAAAATTTCAACTAAATTTGGCAGTTATAACAAGTAATTTTCAAAACTGATTTTTGATTTGGGCCCTTCTTCCGGAAAGATTTCTTTTAATGATGAAAGCAAGGAATAAACAATGACTAAAAGCATCCTTATTTCCAAAATTGAATTTAAAAACTATCATAAACTGTTGGTCTTAAAATTGTTTGATATCCATCTTTTTGCTTGTTCTAGACCTATTTAAACAATGGAGAGCAAAGCACAGAATATGTAAACACTCTAGTCAAAGGACTGTGCGAAGAAGTGCCTTGTTACACCGAGCAAGAAAGAGCAAAGCTGGACAGTTGTTTGGCGGGATTGAGTGCTGTCACTGCAAGTTTAGGTGCAGTTGCCGATTACGGTATGCAGCAATTGTTGGTGTCTGCAATCAAACCACGCATTGGACCCTGGGTGGATACTTTCCTTACAATGAATCATCAACTGTCTGAGGTAAAAATGAAAGAAAAAGAAATAAATCATGAATAATAATAAATTTTTGGGCACGTAAACTCGAAAATTCTACTTCTGTAAATGAAAGAATACAAACAGTTACCTTTTAAATTGATTCATTTCCGACTCATGTAATTTTGTGAATAGATTAAAAAACAGTGCTTGTTGCCTAATTTTCTTAGGCTGCATACAATTTTCATACTTTAGTTGAATCAATAGCTTTTATTCATGGCCATAATGACCATTATTTATGTGGCCCATTCAGAAAGTAAGGTATCCTATTTTTTTTTTCAGCCCCTAATTAAGATAAATTCAATAAAAAAACAGCGTTAAATGCGTCGTACTATTTAGTTTTATGTCAATTTTTGTCTTTAAATTTTTTAGAATTCACCTTTTTCCCGCCACCTCCTAGCTGTATCAAAATTGTTTTGTTTCAGTTTTTACAAAGATCTGTGCAAAGGAAAACAAAGTAAAACTATAAATGAGATTTAATTTAATTGAGTTTTTGAGTGAATCTTTCCATGAGCATCTTCACATTTCTGTGATCGAGAAATGAGCTTCGAGATGCCAGTTTGAAAAAAATGATCTGTCCAATGTTTTGTTGTATCGTAAACTGTGTTTGTTTCATTTTGTACCTAAATTTTATCTCAGAGTTCAGGTAACTGATAAGTGACTCAAAGTTGAGAACCAGATAAGCAAAATTTAACATGCTCAGAGCTTGGAAAATGTTTATCTTAATTGGTGAGCGATCCCACGTGAGAAGTGGGCAAATGATACTGTTGTTTCCAAAGTCATGGATGTGGCGGGAAATTTTCTGAGGTGGATTTGGAAAAATTTAATTTTTGAGCAGCCGTTTTCTTGAATTTAATGAAAAAATTGACATCTGAGCAAAGAGTATGATGCATTCAGCACCGTTTTCCAAACGTATCTATCTTAAGATCTTAAGAGGAGCTGAGAAAATGGGGAACCTTACTTTCCACTATTACTACTATAAAGGTTACTACTATAAACCCTAGTAGCCGGCACCCCTAAAATTGGCATCAGTACGCAGCACCTATTTTTCACAATGTGAAAATTTTAATTTAGTGGCAATTTAGGTGTTTTGCGTATTTTTTTCGAATGTTTCATACTTCAGGTCTCAGAAAAAAACCTTGCAAAACACCAGTATTGCCACCAAACTATTACTTTTCACATTGTAAAAAATGGGTGCCGGCTACTGGGGTGTCCACTTTACTACTATTCTTTTTACTTTCTACTTTTGGACATTTTGTAACTAGGACGTTTTTCCGAGATATTTCTATTTTGGACATTAAAAGTATTGAACACTTTGTCAAACTAGACATTTTTGCTTACGTTTCCTCCTTCCCCCCTCCCACCATACCCCTCCTGTGCCTTTTACCTCATCTGTTTTAATAGGCTAAAGGAGAGAAAGAAAAATTCACGGATACTCCTCTGTGGAAGAGGCTCACTTAAATTATCTAATAATCATCTTTAAAGGAATAACTAGTGTTTTAAATTTATTCTGTTTTTTGTTTTATTTATTGTTCTTTTTCAGGAAGAATTCACTACTTATGAAGCAAATGAACCATTCATCAGGAATTTGATAATGAATCTAGAAACTTTGCTGTCTGAATTTAAAAATAGGTTGCTGCCCAATAACTATGATTCTCTCATAACAATTCTAGCTGTTGAAGTAGCCTCTCAAATTGAAAGAGTGATTCTGAAAACTGTCTTTAATAGGGTAAGAATATTTGCTGTATTTACTGCAAGTTATTCTTTAATTTAGAACGCAACTAATCACAATGGACCACAATGGAACCACAATGGAACGCTCCTATTTTTTTACTGCAGTTAGCCATCGTGGCTCAACTGCTCCTTCGGATCGAAACGGAACACTCTAACTACGAGGGGCGTTCAATAAGTAAGTATCCCCCCCCTCTAAAATCCACGAAAATGGACCAAATTTAAAAAAACTTTAGATGAAAACCTTCCTTAGGATATACTAAATCCAGCTATTCAAGAATCAACGCAATCGGATAAAATGCGGCCGCACACGGGCCGCGGATGCGCGTTGCAGCGTTAGCCGCTCCCGCCGGCTCGGCCGAATTTTTAGTAGCGCGCGGCTAGAGAGGCTTCTCTTCAAACGTTCATACATTTAATCAACAACCGGGGAGGGAAAAAATTTATCGGTTAAAAACATGAGTTGGGCTTACCTTATTTCTCCACATATCCACCTTTTCGGTCCAAACAGGTCTGATATCGAGACTCCAACTTTTTGATGCCTCGCGCGTAGAAATCCTTGGGCTGATTCTTGAAAAAAGTGCTGCAAGCATTTTTGACCTCCTCCACAGATTCAAAATGCACACCACCAAGTTCCGCCTTGAGATATGGAAACATTGGACCGAAAAGGTGGATATGTGGAGAAATAAGGTAAGCCCAACTCATGTTTTTAACCGATGATTTTTTTTCCTCCCCGGTTGTTGATTAAATGTATGAACGTTTGAAGAGAAGCCTCTCTAGCCGCGCGCTACTAAAAATTCGGCCGAGCCGGCGGGAGCGGCTAACGCTGCAACGCGCATCCGCGGCCCGTGTGCGGCCGCATTTTATCCGATTGCGTTGATTCTTGAATAGCTGGATTCAGTATATCCGAAGGAAGATTTTCATCTAAAGTTTTTTAAATTTGGTCCATTTTCGTGGATTTTAGAGGGGGGGGGATACTTACTTATTGAACTCCCCTCGTACTCTGACAAGTCAGTCCAATGTTTGCCGTAACTTGTGTTCCACTGAGACGTAACCTTAAACCCGTTGAATCTTGAGTTCTTTGACCTGTTGACTTGTTTATGGCAAACGTTTCATTTCGAAAAACGAATTAAAAGAGGTTCTCTTCAAAAGATGCTGCAGAAAGTAATAATAGGGTAATTGAAAAATTTAAACAAAGACATTTCGCGAGAATTTGGATAAAGCCTGTTTTTTTAAATTGGAACGCTAGATGAATCACACTTAACCAAGAGTAACCTGTTCTGTTGTGTTCCATCGTGTTTCATGCATAACAAAATTAGCCTTATCTTTCAAAATTTCAAATTACGTTTGAGGTAAACACCTCATTACCCATCACTCACATGGAATTATTTTGCTAAAAAATTGTAAGAACTCTCAAAAACGTTTTCTCAATTTGAACTATGGATGATCTGACTAGTGGATAGTCAGCTTTCTGTTGGTCCTTAGGTATCCAAGTTATAACAATTTTTAGGCTTGAAATCAAAGAAGTAATAAACCATAAAAGCTCTGGTACGCAGTAATCAGATTGCTGACCAAGGTCTCCAAAAACTGCGGTCCAAAGTCTATAAGAACATCTGGTCAGTCTGATAGCTCTTTGATTTTTGTGTTCTGTTCCATCAACTCCAGTTTCCATCATCCGTTGATGAAAGTGCAAGTTTTCTATACTAAAACTTCAACCATAAATGATCAACAGACAAAATAAATGTTCGCTGCGCTACACTGATTCCTTTGTTGTGCCTCATTTCAGTCAATCAGATTTCGTTTTATTAGTTCAGTATTATCAGTATTAGTTTGTCAACGTTAAAATGCTTGTTTTGTTCTCCACTATTATTTATTTTTTTTCTTTAATTTTATCTGATGTTTGCAGTTAGGTGCTTTAGCTCTTGACAAGGAGATCAGAGCTCTAGTAAGTTATCTTAGCAAAGCTACTGCTTGGTCGATTCGTGACAAGTTTGCCAGGCTAACGCAGATCTTGACGGTTCTCAATTTGGAAAAGGTGACTGAAATTTCAGAGTACTGGGGCTCAATTTCCTGGCGGCTTACTCCTGCTGAAGTCCGACTCTTCATGAATCTTAGGTAAGTATTCAATGTTTTTGGCCTTGTTTCTCTGCCTCTCTCTCTCTCACTCTCTTCTTATTTAATCTTTTTGGTACATTGAACAAACAAGTCGTTATGGTACAAGTCAATATCTATAGTGTTATATTTTGATCTTGCTTTAATTATTATGTATTATTTTTGTTGCAGAATTGAATTCAAAACGGATGAAATCAAAAGGCTAAAACTTCAGTAGTGCTGAAGTCATCACAGTTCCTGGATTGTCCTCTTTGTATATCGAAGTACCATCTTTGATTATTTTTAGTCAATTTCATGCGAAAATACTTGAAATTAATTTTGATTTATTTTTTTGGAAGAATTCATCTCTGAACTATGTACATATTATGTAGTTTCTAAAGTTTAGAATGAAAACACCATAAACACATTCTTTTGTATTTTTGCTATTTTCCAAATATTTTAATTGTTGAAAATCTTGCTGCAGGAAACTACTTATTTTTCTTTATATTCCTATTTTCCTGTGACTGATTTCCATGTGAATTTTCATATTTGAAGACCTTGCCGATAGAAAGAAAGTTATTTTTTTGAAAAAAACTGTGTTTGAAAGTTTCAAATTGGGTTTTTGGTACTTTAAAGTAAGAAATAAATAAAACCAAGGTTTAGTTGCATTAATTTTGTACTTTAAAGTATCATATGTATATGTACCCACTTTGAAATTTGCAAACATGATTTTCTCAAAAGTATTACTTAACTTCTACTCCCTTCTGTCGACAAGGTCTTCAATTATACCTGCAAATTATTATTTTTTTTTTAGTAAATATGTATTGTTATGCTGTTTATTTATGATGAAGAAAATGCATTTATATTTTGTTGATTTTACCTACTATTCATTATCCAATTCACCCACTTGAACCCAAGAGCTTTTGTGTATCCATAAGTTGATAAGGAGTGTTTGTTCTGCCGGGCAATTATATTAGGTTCAAATCGCAATGGGGCAGTTGCAAGAATGTTGTGTTTTTAAAGAATATGGAAGTGTTTGATGAGCTGAGAAAATAGATGCCTTTGGTTTCTAATTAAGTCCCATTGTTCCAGAGATGAGATTTTGGCCGAATATACATTGTTTTAAATGGAAATTTTACGTAGTGACGTCACTACGCACACGATTTTTGACAACTTTACACCGTGTGTATCTACAAAACCGGGACACTTAGGAAAAAACCAAAGGCACCATTGTTTTCAGCTCATCAAGTACATACCTACTATCATTCTCTTTGCATAAAACACGCAATTTCAGAACCTTGCAACTGCCTCATTGGATCGATTTGATGATCATAAGATAAAACCTAATCAAAGATACCTAACCTAATGAATGATGTCATTCCTCTCAAATAGGTTTCTGTTGGTTTGCTAACCAAGCCCTTTTAACAATAATGATGTCATTATTAAAATCATTTTGTTTCCCATCATTGCCTCAATCTGATAAGGATTTAATTCTTCATAATTATCCTGCTGAATTTGTTTAACTTAAAAGTTCAAAATTTTGGGTTCAAGTGGATCACATGTTTGCCTTTGTCAAATAATAATTTTTTTTTAATGTCATCTTTGATGACTGGGTAAAAAATGTTTTTGAAGGACAAATAAACAAAAAAATTCATAATTTGGTAGTTTTATTTAAGGTAGATGTCCCAATTACCGCCCCCCTTAAGAAAAAATTGCCGTAAAATGCCTGTAAAAATGTTAATTTTTATCAAATCTATGATCGGTTTTCACTAGGGCCTCTCAAATACTATCTAGTTTTATGAAAAAAATATAAAGTTGGCGTAATCAATCAGGAAAAAAAATTATTAATAAAACTCAAAAAAATGACCCATGTCCCAATTACCGCCCCCCCAAAAGTGGCTTTGTCCCAATTACCGCCACCCCAGTTGTCCCAATTACCGCCCTGCATATTTTTACGGGCTTTTCATTCAAACTATCGTGTTTATTGTCAGGAAATAATGAAATTATAATGATTTAAGACGCAGAAAGTGAAGATAACAGATATTTAATAAGTATAACTACTAGTTACAAAGAAAATTGAGTAAAATTGAGTAACTTTAAGTTAAATATTTTCTAAAATTTGTAGGTTTCAGTCATTGACCGATCCAATTTAGTGCCGTAGCGTGCAATTTCGCAACATTGCAGTTTGTCCATTTAAACTAATGAAAAAGATCGAAATACTGGGTGTTCGGTGAACACCTTCGCATTCGACCTACTGCATGGGTTTGAATGGGAAAAATGCAACGTTGCCAAATCGCACGCTAAGCCACCGATAAAAATTAGCAACTTCAGTCAAATTTTGAATGCACTCAAATGAAAAAAGAGTTATAGAACTTTATGTTAGTTAATGATTAAGTAAAAGGCAACAAAGAAAACAAAAACAATGTTCACTTTAGAGGCAAAATTGTCCACACGACTAATAAAAATGACTACAAAAGAAGGGTAGGAAGGCGCTCAAGTACTTGTTTTGAAAACTAAAAAAAATGTGTAATGTCAAAGGCAACCTAAAAAAGGACTTAAATTTTTACACTAGACTTTAAAAGAGGAACTTAACATTTTTGCCTTACTGAATATAATTTTAAATCCTGAGGAGGAATTAAGTACAAAGAAGGACGTAAATGACTTAAAATGAACTAAC
The DNA here is from genome assembly GCA_011764245.1 of Trialeurodes vaporariorum. Lineage (NCBI taxonomy): Eukaryota > Metazoa > Arthropoda > Insecta > Hemiptera > Aleyrodidae > Trialeurodes > Trialeurodes vaporariorum. The sequence continues at coordinate 40,081,339 of VMOF01000379.1, read as the reverse complement.
CACGTCGGCTAAACAATAATTATACAGGGTGTCAATTAAAAAAGGAGCCACGCCGAATATCTCGCGAACAGCTCCGAATTTCAAAAAACGCTGAAACACGTGTTGGATTATTTTGAGGGGGGCATCTTTTAAGGGGGTCACCGATTTGAGGGCCCTCTCTAAGGGGCCCCCAGTGGGGGCAGGACCTCCCTAAATCCAATACTTCAAATAGGGACCCCAATTTTTTATTTAATATTCGAAAAGAAGGTAAAATTCCAAGACTTTTGGTGCAAACCGGAGGTCGATATCGTTTTTCGTTTTCGATATATCGAAGGTCGAATTTCGACTTGGGCCCATTTTCAAAAAATCATTACTCCTCTTTGAAAAGTCGGAATTTTAAAAACAGGGAGTCTAAAATACTTTAAAGAGCAAGCCTTTTTCAGAAAAAAATTCAATTTTAACAAAAATTTAGTCCAAATTTGGTTTTAAAGCCCCCAAACATTTTTAACGTTTTTGGCCCCCATGGGGGGCTATCAGAAAAATTCCGAGAGACGACCCCTATTGAGTGATACATCAATCAAAAAGGCGTAATAAACTGAGCATTTTGGCGCAAACCGGAGGTCCATATCGTTTTTCATATTCGAGATATCGAATGTCAAATGCCGATTTACAAAATTCGATATCTCGAATGTGGAAAATGATATCGGCCTCAGGTTTTCGCCAAATGCTAATTTTGGTATGTTCTGTATCACAGAATAGGGATCTTCTCACGGAATTTTTCTGATAGCCTCCCTAGGGGGCAAAAGCGTTAAAAATTTTCAAGAGCGCTAAATCCTAATTTTGACTAAATTTGAGTCACAGCCTTATTTTTTTCTCAAAAGGGCTTGCTTTTTGGAGTATTTTAGACTCCCAGTTTTTTAAATTCCGATTCCTCAAATTGAAGTAATGATGTTTTGAAAATGGATCCATATCGAACTTTAACCTTCGATATATCGAAAACCAAAATCGCTACCAAGCTGTTGCTTACGCCAAAAGTCTTAGAATATAAAGTCATTTCAAACGATGTATCACAAGATGGGGTGTGCCGTAAAAGAAAATTAAGTTGCCCCCCTCCCCCTCCCCACTCCCCCTCCCCACTCCCCCTCCCCACTCCCCCTCCCCCCACCCCCTCCTTCGAAAATAGCGTATCCAAAAAACACTTTTACTGTTGTTTAACAACAACAGCAATGACTGTTACTTTTACAGATAGGTAAGTCAGCTGGAATATTGTTTTAGCGAACAATATAAAATATTCATTTGACACACTCTTTGATGTTAAACCGAGGTATAGAATGTCAATTCAAGAGTTTGATATGTTGCTTCATCAAAATTTAAAGAGCGTTAAATGATTCAAATGATGTAAAATGATAGATTTGCAAGCAACTATTCCAACATTTTAAGTATATTGAGTTAGGGCCCACGGCAAATAAAACAACCTAGAAACAGGAACCATTTTTTTACTAACAAATCGACTACCTATTGTATTACGATCCCTTTTTTTCGATGTATGCAATGCTAAAACTGTATCTACTCTTCTCCAAATATGATTTCTCTAACGTAAGAGCGTTATACAAAATCTAAAACGCAAAAGATTCAAAAAGAAAAAGCATGGGGGCGATAATTGGGACATCGTGAATTTTCGCATGTCCCAGTTATCGCCACCCCTGGCGGTAAATGGGACAGCAGTGACTTTTGATGTCCCAATTCCCGCCACATCACAAATAAATAGTAAAATTGAGGTTCCTTTCAAAACAAACTTGTTTTCAGTCAGAAAAATCATTAAATTAAACCCTGAAACAACCAAACATATTAAAACAATGTAACGTATAAGAGAAAATGAGTGATTTGCTTAACTTGTCTCTTAACGTGACAGCTAAGAAATGAGCGGAAACAGGTGGTGCTCGGCAGGTGTCCACTTCCGTGATTTTTTTAGGGCACAGTGCTGCCACCTATCAACTTCAAACTTTTTCACCAGTTCAGCCGACCTATTTAGAACACTTATTCCATATTCACTTGAATTTCCCTGCTAGTGTGAGCTTATTTTAAAGAATAAATGAATAGGGGGGCGGTAATTGGGACATGGGCGGTAATGGGGCAGTTGCAAGGGTCTGAAATGTTGTGTTTTTTATCAAGAAAATGAAAGTACTTGATGAGCTGAGGACAAAGATGCCTTTGGTTTCTAATTAAGTCCCATTGCTCCGAAGATGAGATTCTGGCCCAAAATACATTATTTTAAATGGAGATTCCGCGTAGTGACGTCACTACACACACGATTTTTTACAACTTTACACGTGTGTATCTCCAAAACCAGGACACTTAGGGGAAAACCAAAGGCACCATTGTTTTCAGCTCATCAAAAACTACCATTTTCTTTAAAACAAACACAAAATTTCTGACACTTGCAACTGCCCCATTGGGACATCTACCTTAATTTTTTGAACTAATATCATCATTTGGTAGTTTTATTTAAGTTTTTGAACTAATACCTATCATCATTTGGTAGTTTTATTTAATTTTTTGAACTTTTTAGGTTTTAGGTTAACTAGATCATTTTGTGTTATTATTAAAAAAAAAAAACTGTCAGTCTTACTTGACTGGACATAATATTATTCTGTTGAAGACTAGTTTCTTTGAAACAAAGCAATCATTCTCTCACCATCTCAAAGTCGCAGACTCTCACGTAGACTTAATTATTTTCAACTTTAAAAATTTAATCAAAGAAACTCCTATCTTGCCTCACTTTCCAAAACCGTCTCTGAAACATTTTTAACTGTGGAAAAAGCCTGCGGTCTGAGAGCCCCATAGAGAAACCGCCGATTTAAAATTTGATAAAAAGAAAAAAATTAAGAAGAGGAAAAGCAGAGGGAAGAAAAGCAGAAGATGGTAAAGGAAAGGAAAAAGGAGGTAGAGAGAGAGGGAGGGATTGGGAGGAAATGGAAAGGAGTGAGAGGGAGTGGGGGGGGGACCTGAGATTTTGAGAATCAGAAGAATATGGAGAAAGTAGGTATCATGTAATAGTCGCTTTGGCGCCTCTGTGCTTTTCAGTCGTTGTGGGAACACCTACCATGTTGTCTATATCTTGGGCTCTATTGATAGTCTGAGATGTCTTTTTTTCTATGCAAGCATCAAAAAGGTCGGTTGTATCACCATTTTTTAGAGAAAAAAGTTTCACCGTTTGAAAGTTGGTTGGAATAATCAAGAACAACATTTTACTGGACCATCTCTGTTACTTCCCTTCTTCCATCAAGTATCCGTCGGCCACTAACGCTGTTTTCTTGCCTGCACGGATAATTTTTTTGAGTGATAACTCAGGATCACGCACTTTCCGCTTTAATGATATAACTTGTGCCCTCCTTCCCCTCCTCCTTTCCCTCCTGTCCTCACCTCTCCACCGACTATTCCTCCCCTCCCATCCACCTTCCTTATTCCACTCATCTTTCTTCTTGTTTCCCTTATCGCTCCCTTTCTCATGGACTGCCATTATTTCAGAATCCATCTGTCTCGGCTTGGGCTGGACATTGCTCCGAATTCTCAAAAGTTCTCGCATACGGTATAGTGTTCTAGAATGGGGCTCTTGCAAAATTTTGCTGCATGGGATTGAAGAGTTGATTCTTGCTCAAAACCTGTAAAAATGACGACAAGTACACTAAAGAAACCACAAAATTCACTTTCAGAATCGGGCTTACAAGGGGAGGCTCAGAAGTCGCCGCCTCCGATTTTGAAAACAATTGCACGAAAATGTAGCTAAAGTAAAACTATTAGACTCGTGTTTCTCACTTTTTGCCAATGGGCCTTCCTAAAGCGCCAGGAATTTTTTGAAAGTTGCCAAAATTCACGTAAATATTCGGAACGCTCTCCGCTCGGGTTTTTACGGGAATTTCGGCAACTTTCAAAAAATTCCTGACGCTTTAGGAAGGCCCATTGGCAAAAAGTGAGGAACACGGGTCTAATAGTTTTACTTTAGCTACATTTTCGTGCAATTGTTTTCAAAATCGGAGGCGGTGACTTCTGAGCCCCCCCCCCCCCCCCCCCTTGTTAGTGGCGGAGAGACGCAGGTATCATGGGAGATTCCTATCTAAATTGAGACATATCTCTGTGTTTCCGTAGAAAAAGTGGCATAATAGACATAGGAATCTCCCATGATACCTGCATTGGACCGTCATTACGAACTTGCCGTCATAGCAGTTACGTGAGTTTATTACTGAATTTTAGCCTATTACTGAATTTTAGCCTATTACTGAATTTTCTTGATTTTCGCTAGTTTTAATATTAGATTGGACTATCCATTTGCTGACAGCAAAAGTTTGCAAGAGCCCCGATTCATCCATTTATTGTCTCGATGCAGAAAAGATTATGCATAGCTGTACTTTTCAATATAAATAGATATACTATACCACAGGATAATGTAATCTTTTCTGCACGGATGCGGTTCACGGACGAATTCTAGAACGCTACACTGCGTTTAAACGTGGTAATGTTTAGTGCGCCTCGCTCAGCAGGCTGATTATGAACGGTCGTATCGTAATGCTATCGAGTCGATGGTCGAGTGGGTGTTATCTTACGGAGGGTGCCATTCCGAAAGGTTTTCATTCCGATAGAAACCCTCCCATCTATACGGAAATTCTCCGATAGCTCTCAGGAGTCATCGAAGAATTTCCGTAGAGATGGGAGGGTTTCTATCGGAATGAAACCTTTCGAAATAGCACCCTCCGTAAGATAACACCCACTCGATCATCGACTCGATAGCATTACGATACGACCGTTCATAATCAGCCTGCTGGCGAGAATGCTCACAAGAATTTATATACGGCCAATAGCGGGTCGTGCAATTTGGCAACCGTGGTATCGGTCTTTGAAACCGATGCAAAAGTATCGATTTTTCTTGGAGGTCCTAGAAAGTCTCTTGAATATCGATTATTTTTCATAGGTTTAAATTAAGAGGGTCCGTTGTTAACTATAATTGCGCAAGCCGCCACTATACATATGACGTCCTTCGTTTTGACAGAATGTGATACGATGGTTGTAAATTAGTCAGCTTTAAGCCTATACCGAGCACCGTTGATAAGTCCAATTTTTTATATATAAAAAAAAACGAATGTACTCGATGATCGCATTTATTTTAATTCTTTGAAGATCTAACATTCTTTTGAGTTGGTTTCTACTTTAAAACCTTGTAAGTATTGTTATAATCTTTAGCTACCGAAAAAGTTTGTGTCGTGAACTCTCATATATGTATATGGGGTATTCCAAATCGCAATTTCAAATTGCTCATTTCCAATAATAATTTATTCGTGCTTCTTTCAAAACTCTTAAAAAATATGAGAAAAATTTGACAGAAAACGATTTATGAGAACCAAACAATCTCCTTCAGCAATGTCCAAAGTCCATTTTTACTTTCTCACTCTAATGAAATTAGAAAAATTGAGAAGTATTGCGATGGCGCAGAGATTTTTGATGCATTTTGTTTCGATACTTGGCCCGCTGCGACTAAGTCAATCATGATAATTATAAAATAATTGGCTCTTATCATGCCTAATACTATCCTAAAGAACATCCACCCATGATATTTCAATATTTCTGAACCATATGTGGTAGGGAGGAGTAAATGCAAAAAATTTCTGTGGCGTCTGTCTGTCTGTCTGTCTGTCTGTCTGTCCGTCTGTAGTCATGAACGTGAAATCCAGCATAACTTTTCAACTATTGATCTATATGCATCCAAATTTTGCAGAGATGTTGCTTTTAACATTCCCCAGAGGGACTTTTTTTGTTTTTTTAAAATTTTAATTTTTAGGTTAGTTATGGAAGAAAAATGGTTTCCATTAAAATCAATGGGAAAATGGGTCAAAAAAGAGAAAAATTTAAATATTTCAATATTAGCTAGATCTTTGGATTTGGAAGAAAATTTGTAAAAACATTCTACAACCAGCCCACAGTAAAATTAACCCCTTATAGCTTAGTAAAATAACCCTTAAGACCGTTTAAAAAATTAATTAGGGGCGTTCGAGCCAAAAAATGGAATAAAAGTGAGAAATTAATCTTGTATATCAGTGCCAATTACTAAAAGCTGGATGAATTTTGATGAAACTTTGTATACACAATGTACTACCACAGTACTAAAATGTTTTCTTCTCACTATCATCATAATAAATCCTTTGGACCGTTTCAAGGGACCATATAGGTGCGATTGAGAAAAAATAAGACCAATTAAGCAAAGAAAAACATAATCCTACTTATTGAGATAAATCGGGTTAGGTCCAATTAATTTTAATTAAATCCTGCAAAAACAATCTACCTACCTACATTTACTCTACTTCGTATAGAATTACTTATCATTACAATATACAGCCCTTAAGACTGTTTAAAAAATGAAAATCGGTGCGCTCGAGCCAAAAAATGGAATTATCGTGAGAAATTAATCTTTAAACTTGGAGTCAATCAATTATGGCTCGATGAATTTTGATAAAAACTTTTGTACACACAATCCACCATCAAAATACTAGGATATTTTCCTTTCTTAGTCACCATACACAACTGATAAAACCTTTTCAAGAGGCAATATAGGTGGGATTGAGAAAAAAATATGGGAATATAAGCAAATAAAACATAATCCTATTAATTGGGATAATTCAGGTTTGGTCCAATGAATTTTTATAAAAACTGGCAAATACAATCTACAATTAGTCTATAAAAGAAAGCATTCCTTACAGATGCAATATACAATACTTAAGAGAGTTTAAAAATCAAAATAGGGCGTTCGACCCAAAAACATGAATTAAAGCGGGGAATCAATGTTAAAACTTGGAGTCAATCATTCATGGGATGAATTTTGATGAAACTTTGCACAAACATATTATGTTACTGACCCACTAAAATATTCCTATCATACAGTCATCATCAAAAACCTTTAAGACCGTTTCGAGGGCCAATATAGGTGCGATCGAGCAAAAATCTTTGAAACCAAGCAAATAAAAAAAAACCGTAATACTTGGAATAAGAAATTCAATTATGACTCAATTATGTTTGATGAAAATTGCAACAAAAAGTTTGAAACCAACCTAGGCAGGAAATTTTTTTTGAAAGTAAAACTATAATATACAACCCTTACGTCTGAGACTGTTTAAAGGCAAAATAGCTGTTCCATCAATAAAACCCAAAAAAAAGAATATCCAAAGAAAATTAAACTTATAAAGAAAATGGATGGATGAATTTTGTTGACATTTGGTGTACACAATCTACAAACAAAGAACATCTTTAAAGGGGGGGTTTTAAACTACCAAACTAAAAAATTATTTTGAAGATCCATAGTTCAAAACCCATCCTTCAAAGGATGAAGTAGGCAACTATTCGTACAGCTTCTCTGCAAAATTGCCAACACTTCGAATTGAAGGCGAAATTATGTCCAGAGGTGAAAATATTTTTTTGATGGGAGTCTAGGAGTCTCTTCCAGAATTCTAAAGGGGGTTGGGGGTCTCCCCCAGATATCTAAAGGGGGGTCTGGGGGTCTCCCCCAGAATTCTAAAAGGGGGGGGGCTGGGGGTCTCCCCAGAATTATAAGGGGGGGTCTGGGGGTCTCCCCCAGAATTATAAAGGGGGGTCTGGGGTCCTTCGACCCCCCCCCGATAAAAATGGAGGGAGAAAGTGTTCGTAGGGGGTTCCCTACAGTTTATTTTACTCTGTGAGCGTACATCATTCTAAAGAAAAATCTGTAGGTACTATAACTTTCAAAAGAAAGTATCCTGGTCAAAATTGTCATTTTCAATATTTTCTGTTGTTTTTGATAGAATTTACTATTTTTAAGGCGTACTCTTAAATAGGCATTCTGCTTGGTTTTTGAACACTTGAAAGTCACAAAATTGCTCAAAGCTTACCGATATTGAAGGAGTAAATATTTTGACCAGAGTACTTTCTTTTGAAAGTCATAATACCTGTGTAAGGATTAATCATACTTGTTCTGCGATTTTTCCCCCATTTCCCTTGCCTTATATTCCCTTGTCTACCAACTATTTGTTGTGTGTTTATTTCCTTATTTTATTTAGTTTTTGTTTAATCGGGCAATCATTATACCTGCGTAATGAACGCAGGAATAGATTATTTTACGTGGTTAAAAATAAGAATAAAATAACACTATAAAAATAAAGCATGTTGGTCCGGGTCGAAGCCGCCGAGAAGAATTGCAACATATTTCCTTTCTTCTCCTTCTGCTAAGAAAATATATTGAAATGTCTCCAAGTTTAACTTTCCATTCCAAAAGTCTACGACATTTACGAGAAATAGAGAGAGATAAGAAAAAACGGGAAGAGAGAAGGAGTGAATGGGCGAGAGGGGTGGAGAGGGAGGGGGAAGGGAGCAAGGAATATAACTTTTCGAGAGGAGTGTATGTGGGCCGCTTATTGTTGGTTTATCAGAGGCGAGTGACGAAAAGTGGAAGAAAAGTGAGGGGAAAGTTTCTGGTCAAAATTTAACGAGAGCATAAGTGAATTTGCCACTGCAAAAGGCGGCGCAGAGGAAAGGAAAGGGGAGAGTGGGGGGTGGTGGTGGAGGGGTGGGGTTGGAGGGGTGGGGTGGAGGGGGTGGGGTGGAGGGGTGGGGGTGGGGGTGGCTGGCAAATCTCCTGGGACAGGAAACGAGTCGAAGACGGAGCGACTTTTTTCTGATTGGACGCGTATGAGGAGGAATTCTGCCGTCGAGCCCGCGACAATTTTATACCGAGAAATTTGACAGAGATCAATGTCTCTTCTCCGTATAAACCTCCTAGAAAAGAATCGATCCTTTGAAGTCAATCGATACTTTTGCGTAGATTCAAACGAGAGAAAAACAATAATAGGGCTCTTGCAAACTTTTTCTATAAGCAAATAAAATAGTCCAATCTGAAGGAATGACCAGCGGAAATCACAAAAATCACGCTGCGAGAGTCTAAGATTCAGTAATAAACTCACAAAAATGCTGTATCCGGAAGATCGCATTGGCGCTTCAATGCAGGTATCATGGGAGATTCCTGTCTATTATGACACAATCTCCACGGAAACACAGAGATATGTCTCAATTTAGATATAGGGATCTCCCATGATACCTGCGTCTCTCCGCCATTAAGCCCGATTCTGAGAGTGAATTTCGGGATTTTTTAGCTTGTACTCATCGACATTTTTACTTGTTTTTAAGCAAGAATCAACTCTTCAACCCCCTATAGCAAAAGTTTGCAAGAACCCCCATTCATTTTCTTCCGCGGAGAATATATGTACTACATTGACAATCCTTCACAATCAAACGTTCCGCTCCATAGTCCACCTCAACCCAGGCCAGGCACGTGACCAGGGGGGATTTGGGGGCTTAAGCCTCCTCAGAACTTTTCATTCTTTTGTTTCGCTCATAAAGTGTTCATTTTCCTTCCTCCGTTCTCCTTTATTTCAATCAAGTGAACATAATTAGAGACAGATTTTTTTTTTTTTTTTTTTTTTTTTTTTTTTTTTTTTTTTTTTTTTTTTAAATTTCAAAATATACATCCGAATTGTGGTAAACATTTTTATCGAAATAAATGCACTCTGAAAAGGCTCAAAATCATGCTCTGAAGCAACTAAAATTCAAAAATTTTCGGGGAGGACCCCCACACTCCCCTTCCCTAGTAATTTTTTTTTTGTTGACCCAGGTTCCACCAATTGAGAAAATATTACAGATCAGAGTCCTTTCCTGCAGTACAGTCATATATTGAACTGAACTCTGTAATCTTTTTTTAATCGGTGGAATCATCGATGAATTGAAAAATGTAATTAATTTTACGCGAAACGGCAGCTGCCCATCAGTTTAATGTTGATCGGCCAATGTTCCATTTCCGGCACCATTGTCGCCAGGTGTGACGGTAGCATTAATCAGCTGTTAATCACTCTTCTTGTGGTTAGTTATACTCTACGAATCTTCCTTTTCCACATAGAAAGAGTGACGAAGAAATTAAGATGAGACTCTCCCATATATTATTAACGCCCAACGCCGCCATCACGGTCGTGCGTTGAAAATCATTTCATGAGTTAATGTTGAATATAAATGCAAATGAAGACAATATTAATATCTCCCTTGCAACGCTTTAATAAATCTTTTATTGTTGAAAATATTTTTTCTTAACCTATTACACTCTTACCTCTCACCAGTGGCGTCGCGTGCCATCTGGCAACAATGCAACTTCTCCATTTAAACTCATTAAATATATCGAATTTTTCTTGTGCACAGTGCACCCCCTGAATCTGATATTTTACATGAGTTTAAATGGATAGAATACATTGTTACCAAATTGCACGCGACGCCACTGCCTCTCACTTCACTCTTTTATTTAATCTATCTTATTTATCAGTTAAGGTAAGGATTTCGTAAGTTTCTATTGACCGTATCATTATCGTTATTTTTGAAGGTTTTTACTTATGAATTTCCTTGAAGTCACCCGTGGCAAAAGTGTGCAAGAGCCCCATTATTGCCGTATAAACAACGGTGAGGTATATGAAATCACTAAAACCATCATCAATGGCGTACGCAGGAATTAGTCTCTCTCGCTCTTTCCCCGTTTGAGCGTATGTACTAGAAAAGGAAAGAGATAGGGGCTGAGGACACGTTCGAGCCCCTGTTTCTGTCCTTTCCCTAAACACGTGTTCAAATGGAGAAAGAGAGAGAAAGACAAATTCCTGTGTAAGCTACTGACCATCGTACTATCTCAATTCCTATAGTAAAAAGTAATTAAACAACAACTTCTACACGCAACGGATCATTATTGTTCCAAGCGTAATTAAAACGCAGCCTTGAAAACTTTTAGGTTCAACTTTCGATGCGTTATCAGTTTTAAAATAAATATACACGTCTAATCGAGAGAGATATAGAGAGGTGAGATAGAGGAGAGAAAGTGAGAGGGAGAGAGAGGTGGAGAGAGAGAATCGAGAGAGAGGAATGGCGGGGGGGGAGTGTAAAAGGGGTTGAAAAAAGAGTGAAATGAAAGCGCACTTATTCGCGGTCGAACAACAAAACCTTATTGTAAACTACAAGTACTCGAGCCCCTTCCGTGCTCTGCAACAATGCACACATGGTCGCGGAAGTTGGCTCGAGAGAACATTGTTGAGCACGGTTGCATAGCCAGCTTCGGCACGGCGCGGCGCATTCTTCTCTCCCCGTAGTTGTCGGGAACCCCCACTCCAGGAGAGCACCCTTCAAAATAATAATAATAAAAAAAAAAGTATTCTTATCAACTCGATAGTTGATTTATCCTACCGACCGAAAAAAATTGAGAGTTGGGGTTGCAAAGGGAGCCACAGCACAGTCTGGAGACACACAGGTTTTTAAGAAGTCTTCCTCGCTACCTCCTCCTTGGGATGAAAAAAGATAGAAGAGGCACTTAAAAATTGGGAGGGGAAAGGTTGAAAATGAAGATTTTTATAGACGGTCCTTCAAGGTTCCTGTAGTTCTTTTTGCCCCCCTCTCCCCCCTGCTCTCTCTCTCTCTCTCTCTCTCTCTCACTCTCTCTCTCTCTCTTTTTCCCCTTTTCTCTCTCTCTCTCTCTCTCTCTCCTCCTCTTCCCTCTCTGTATCCGTCGGCCACTAACGCTGTTCTTCTTGCCTGCACGGATAATTATTTTGAGTGATAACTCAGGATCACGCACTTTCCGCTTTAATGATATAACTTGTGCCCTCCTTCCCCTCCTCCTTTCCCTCCTGTCCTCACCTCTCCACCGACTATTCCTCCCCTCCCATCCACCTTCCTTATTCCACTCATTTTTCTTCTTGTTTCCCTTATCGCTCCCTTTCTCATGGACTGCCATTATTTCAGAATCCATCTGTCTCGGCTTGGGCTGGACATTGCTCCGAATTCTCAAAAGTTCTCGCATACGGTATAGTGTTCTAGAATGGGGCTCTTGCAAAATTTTGCTGCATGGGATTGAAGAGTTGATTCTTGCTCAAAACCTGTAAAAATGACGACAGTACACTAAAGAAACCACAAAATTCACTTTCAGAATCGGGCTTACAAGGGAGGCTCAGAAGTCGCCGCCTCCGATTTTGAAAACATTGCACGAAAATGTAGCTAAAGTAAAACTATTAGACTCGTGTTTCTCACTTTTTGCCAATGGGCCTTCCTAAAGCGCCAGGAATTTTTTGAAAGTTGCCAAAATTCACGTAAATATTCGGAACGCTCTCCGCTCGGGTTTTTACGGGAATTTCGGCAACTTTCAAAAAATTCCTGACGCTTTAGGAAGGCCCATTGGCAAAAAGTGAGGAACACGGGTCTAATAGTTTTACTTTAGCTACATTTTCGTGCAATTGTTTTCAAAATCGGAGGCGGTGACTTCTGAGCCCCCCCCCCCCCCCCCCTTGTTAGTGGCGGAGAGACGCAGGTATCATGGGAGATTCCTATCTAAATTGAGACATATCTCTGTGTTTCCGTAGAAAAAGTGGCATAATAGACATAGGAATCTCCCATGATACCTGCATTGGACCGTCATTACGAACTTGCCGTCATAGCAGTTACGTGAGTTTATTACTGAATTTTAGCCTATTACTGAATTTTAGCCTATTACTGAATTTTCTTGATTTTCGCTAGTTTTAATATTAGATTGGACTATCCATTTGCTGACAGCAAAAGTTTGCAAGAGCCCCGATTCATCCATTTATTGTCTCGATGCAGAAAAGATTATGCATAGCTGTACTTTTCAATATAAATAGATATACTATACCACAGGATAATGTAATCTTTTCTGCACGGATGCGGTTCACGGACGAATTCTAGAACGCTACACTGCGTTTAAACGTGGTAATGTTTAGTGCGCCTCGCTCAGCAGGCTGATTATGAACGGTCGTATCGTAATGCTATCGAGTCGATGGTCGAGTGGGTGTTATCTTACGGAGGGTGCCATTCCGAAAGGTTTTCATTCCGATAGAAACCCTCCCATCTATACGGAAATTCTCCGATAGCTCTCAGGAGTCATCGAAGAATTTCCGTAGAGATGGGAGGGTTTCTATCGGAATGAAACCTTTCGAAATAGCACCCTCCGTAAGATAACACCCACTCGATCATCGACTCGATAGCATTACGATACGACCGTTCATAATCAGCCTGCTGGCGAGAATGCTCACAAGAATTTATATACGGCCAATAGCGGGTCGTGCAATTTGGCAACCGTGGTATCGGTCTTTGAAACCGATGCAAAAGTATCGATTTTTCTTGGAGGTCCTAGAAAGTCTCTTGAATATCGATTATTTTTCATAGGTTTAAATTAAGAGGGTCCGTTGTTAACTATAATTGCGCAAGCCGCCACTATACATATGACGTCCTTCGTTTTGACAGAATGTGATACGATGGTTGTAAATTAGTCAGCTTTAAGCCTATACCGAGCACCGTTGATAAGTCCAATTTTTTATATATAAAAAAAAACGAATGTACTCGATGATCGCATTTATTTTTCTTTGAAGATCTAACATTCTTTTGAGTTGGTTTCTACTTTAAAACCTTGTAAGTATTGTTATAATCTTTAGCTACCGAAAAAGTTTGTGTCGTGAACTCTCATATATGTATATGGGGTATTCCAAATCGCAATTTCAAATTGCTCATTTCCAATAATAATTTATTCGTGCTTCTTTCAAAACTCTTAAAATATGAGAAAAATTTGACAGAAAACGATTTATGAGAACCAAACAATCTCCTTCAGCAATGTCCAAAGTCCATTTTTACTTTCTCACTCTAATGAAATTAGAAAAATTGAGAAAGTATTGCGATGGCGCAGAGATTTTTGATGCATTTTGTTTCGATACTTGGCCCGCTGCGACTAAGTCAATCATGATAATTATAAAATAATTGGCTCTTATCATGCCTAATACTATCCTAAAGAACATCCACCCATGATATTTCAATATTTCTGAACCATATGTGGTAGGGAGGAGTAAATGCAAAAATTTCTGTGGCGTCTGTCTGTCTGTCTGTCTGTCTGTCTGTCCGTCTGTAGTCATGAACGTGAAATCCAGCATAACTTTTCAACTATTGATCTATATGCATCCAAATTTTGCAGAGATGTTGCTTTTAACATTCCCCAGAGGGACTTTTTTTTTTTTTTAAAATTTTAATTTTTAGGTTAGTTATGGAAGAAAAATGGTTTCCATTAAAATCAATGGGAAAATGGGTCAAAAAGAGAAAAATTTAAATATTTCAATATTAGCTAGATCTTTGGATTTGGAAGAAAATTTGTAAAAACATTCTACAACCAGCCCACAGTAAAATTAACCCCTTATAGCTTAGTAAAATAACCCTTAAGACCGTTTAAAAAATTAATTAGGGGCGTTCGAGCCAAAAAATGGAATAAAAGTGAGAAATTAATCTTGTATATCAGTGCCAATTACTAAAAGCTGGATGAATTTTGATGAAACTTTGTATACACAATGTACTACCACAGTACTAAAATGTTTTCTTCTCACTATCATCATAATAATCCTTTGGACCGTTTCAAGGGACCATATAGGTGCGATTGAGAAAAAATAAGACCAATTAAGCAAAGAAAAACATAATCCTACTTATTGAGATAAATCGGGTTAGGTCCAATTAATTTTAATTAAATCCTGCAAAAACAATCTACCTACCTACATTTACTCTACTTCGTATAGAATTACTTATCATTACAATATACAGCCCTTAAGACTGTTTAAAAAATGAAAATCGGTGCGCTCGAGCCAAAAAATGGAATTATCGTGAGAAATTAATCTTTAAACTTGGAGTCAATCAATTATGGCTCGATGAATTTTGATAAAAACTTTTGTACACACAATCCACCATCAAAATACTAGGATATTTTCCTTTCTTAGTCACCATACACAACTGATAAAACCTTTTCAAGAGGCAATATAGGTGGGATTGAGAAAAAAATATGGGAATATAAGCAAATAAATACATAATCCTATTAATTGGGATAATTCAGGTTTGGTCCAATGAATTTTTATAAAAACTGGCAAATACAATCTACAATTAGTCTATAAAAGAAAGCATTCCTTACAGATGCAATATACAATACTTAAGAGAGTTTAAAAATCAAAATAGGGCGTTCGACCCAAAAACATGAATTAAAGCGGGGAATCAATGTTAAAACTTGGAGTCAATCATTCATGGGATGAATTTTGATGAAACTTTGCACAAACATATTATGTTACTGACCCACTAAAATATTCCTATCATACAGTCATCATCAAAAACCTTTAAGACCGTTTCGAGGGCCAATATAGGTGCGATCGAGCAAAAATCTTTGAAACCAAGCAAATAAAAAAAACAACCGTAATACTTGGAATAAGAAATTCAATTATGACTCAATTATGTTTGATGAAAATTGCAACAAAAAGTTTGAAACCAACCTAGGCAGGAATTTCTTTTGAAAGTAAAACTATAATATACAACCCTTACGTCTGAGACTGTTTAAAGGCAAAATAGCTGTTCCATCAATAACCCAAAAAATAGAATATCCAAAGAAATTAAACTTATAAAGAAAATGGATGGATGAATTTTGTTGACATTTGGTGTACACAATCTACAAACAAAGAACATCTTTAAAGGGGGTTTAATCTACCAAACTAAAAAATTATTTTGAAGATCCATAGTTCAAAACCCATCCTTCAAAGGATGAAGTAGGCAACTATTCGTACAGCTTCTCTGCAAAATTGCCAACACTTCGAATTGAAGGCGAAATTATGTCCAGAGGTGAAAATATTTTTTTGATGGGAGTCTAGGAGTCTCTTCCAGAATTCTAAAGGGGGTGGGGGTCTCCCCCAGATATCTAAAGGGGGGTCTGGGGGTCTCCCCCAGAATTCTAAGGGGGGGGTCTGGGGTCTCCCCCGAATTATAAAGGGGGGGTCTGGGGGTCTCCCCCAGAATTATAAGGGGGGTCTGGGGGTCCTTCGACCCCCCCAGATAAAAATGGAGGGAGAAAGTGTTCGTAGGGTGTTCCCTACAGTTTATTTTACTCTGTGAGCGTACATCATTCTAAAGAAAAATCTGTAGGTACTATAACTTTCAAAAGAAAGTATCCTGGTCAAAATTGTCATTTTCAATATTTTCTGTTGTTTTTGATAGAATTACTATTTTTAAGGCGTACTCTTAAATAGGCATTCTGCTTGGTTTTTGAACACTTGAAAGTCACAAAAATTGCTCAAAGCTTACCGATATTGAAGGAGTAATATTTTGACCAGAGTACTTTCTTTTGAAAGTCATAATACCTGTGTAAGGATTAATCATACTTGTTCTGCGATTTTTCCCCATTTCCCTTGCCTTATATTCCCTTGTCTACCAACTATTTGTTGTGTGTTTATTTCCTTATTTTATTTAGTTTTTGTTTAATCGGGCAATCATTATACTGCGTAATGAACGCAGGAATAGATTATTTTACGTGGTTAAAAATAAGAATAAAATAACACTATAAAAATAAAGCATGTTGGTCCGGGTCGAAGCCGCCGAGAAGAATTGCAACATATTTCCTTTCTTCTCCTTCTGCTAAGAAAATATATTGAAATGTCTCCAAGTTTAACTTTCCATTCCAAAAGTCTACGACATTTACGAGAAATAGAGAGAGATAAGAAAAAACGGGAAGAGAGAAGGAGTGAATGGGCGAGAGGGGTGGAGAGGGAGGGGGAAGGGAGCAAGGAATATAACTTTTCGAGAGGAGTGTATGTGGGGCCGCTTATTGTTGGTTTATCAGAGGCGAGTGACGAAAAGTGGAAGAAAAGTGAGGGGAAAGTTTCTGGTCAAAATTTAACGAGAGCATAAGTGAATTTGCCACTGCAAAAGGCGGCGCAGAGGAAAGGAAAGGGGAGAGTGGGGGGTGGTGGTGGAGGGGTGGGGTTGGAGGGGTGGGGTGGAGGGGTGGGGTGGAGGGGTGGGGGTGGGGGTGGCTGGCAAATCTCCTGGGACAGGAAACGAGTCGAAGACGGAGCGACTTTTTTCTGATTGGACGCGTATGAGGAGGAATTCTGCCGTCGAGCCCGCGACAATTTTATACCGAGAAATTTGACAGAGATCAATGTCTCTTCTCCGTATAAACCTCCTAGAAAAGAATCGATCCTTTGAAGTCAATCGATACTTTTGCGTAGATTCAAACGAGAGAAAAACAATAATAGGGCTCTTGCAAACTTTTTCTATAAGCAAATAAATAGTCCAATCTGAAGGAATGACCAGCGGAAATCACAAAAATCACGCTGCGAGAGTCTAAGATTCAGTAATAAACTCACAAAAATGCTGTATCCGGAAGATCGCATTGGCGCTTCAATGCAGGTATCATGGGAGATTCCTGTCTATTATGACACAATCTCCACGGAAACACAGAGATATGTCTCAATTTAGATATAGGGATCTCCCATGATACCTGCGTCTCTCCGCCATTAAGCCCGATTCTGAGAGTGAATTTCGGGATTTTTTAGCTTGTACTCATCGACATTTTTACTTGTTTTTAAGCAAGAATCAACTCTTCAACCCCCTATAGCAAAAGTTTGCAAGAACCCCCATTCATTTTCTTCCGCGGAGAATATATGTACTACATTGACAATCCTTCACAATCAAACGTTCCGCTCCATAGTCCACCTCAACCCAGGCCAGGCACGTGACCAGGGGGGATTTGGGGGCTTAAGCCTCCTCAGAACTTTTCATTCTTTTGTTTCGCTCATAAAGTGTTCATTTTCCTTCCTCCGTTCTCCTTTATTTCAATCAAGTGAACATAATTAGAGACAGATTTTTTTTTTTTTTTTTTTTTTTTTTTTTTTTTTTTTTTTTTTTTTTTTTTTAAATTTCAAAATATACATCCGAATTGTGGTAAACATTTTTATCGAAATAAATGCACTCTGAAAAGGCTCAAAATCATGCTCTGAAGCAACTAAAATTCAAAAATTTTCGGGGGAGGACCCCCACACTCCCCTTCCCTAGTAATTTTTTTTTGTTGACCCAGGTTCCACCAATTGAGAAAATATTACAGATCAGAGTCCTTTCCTGCAGTACAGTCATATATTGAACTGAACTCTGTAATCTTTTTTTAATCGGTGGAATCATCGATGAATTGAAAAATGTAATTAATTTTACGCGAAACGGCAGCTGCCCATCAGTTTAATGTTGATCGGCCAATGTTCCATTTCCGGCACCATTGTCGCCAGGTGTGACGGTAGCATTAATCAGCTGTTAATCACTCTTCTTGTGGTTAGTTATACTCTACGAATCTTCCTTTTCCACATAGAAAGAGTGACGAAGAAATTAAGATGAGACTCTCCCATATATTATTAACGCCCAACGCCGCCATCACGGTCGTGCGTTGAAAATCATTTCATGAGTTAATGTTGAATATAATGCAAATGAAGACATATTAATATCTCCCTTGCAACGCTTTAATAAATCTTTTATTGTTGAAAATATTTTTCTTAACCTATTACACTCTTACCTCTCACCAGTGGCGTCGCGTGCCATCTGGCAACAATGCAACTTCTCCATTTAAACTCATTAAATATATCGAATTTTTCTTGTGCACAGTGCACCCCCTGAATCTGATATTTTACATGAGTTTAAATGGATAGAATACATTGTTACCAAATTGCACGCGACGCCACTGCCTCTCACTTCACTCTTTTATTTAATCTATCTTATTTATCAGTTAAGGTAAGGATTTCGTAAGTTTCTATTGACCGTATCATTATCGTTATTTTTGAAGGTTTTTACTTATGAATTTCCTTGAAGTCACCCGTGGCAAAAGTGTGCAAGAGCCCCATTATTGCCGTATAAACAACGGTGAGGTATATGAAATCACTAAAACCATCATCAATGGCGTACGCAGGAATTAGTCTCTCTCGCTCTTTCCCCGTTTGAGCGTATGTACTAGAAAAGGAAAGAGATAGGGGCTGAGGACACGTTCGAGCCCCTGTTTCTGTCCTTTCCCTAAACACGTGTTCAAATGGAGAAAGAGAGAGAAAGACAAATTCCTGTGTAAGCTACTGACCATCGTACTATCTCAATTCCTATAGTAAAAAGTAATTAAACAACAACTTCTACACGCAACGGATCATTATTGTTCCAAGCGTAATTAAAACGCAGCCTTGAAAACTTTTAGGTTCAACTTTCGATGCGTTATCAGTTTTAAAATAAATATACACGTCTAATCGAGAGAGATATAGAGAGGTGAGATAGAGGAGAGAAAGTGAGAGGGAGAGAGAGGTGGAGAGAGAGAATCGAGAGAGAGGAATGGCGGGGGGGGAGTGTAAAAGGGGTTGAAAAAAGAGTGAAATGAAAGCGCACTTATTCGCGGTCGAACAACAAAACCTTATTGTAAACTACAAGTACTCGAGCCCCTTCCGTGCTCTGCAACAATGCACACATGGTCGCGGAAGTTGGCTCGAGAGAACATTGTTGAGCACGGTTGCATAGCCAGCTTCGGCACGGCGCGCGCATTCTTCTCTCCCCGTAGTTGTCGGGAACCCCCACTCCAGAGAGCACCCTTCAAAATAATAATAATAAAAAAAAAAGTATTCTTATCAACTCGATAGTTGATTTATCCTACCGACCGAAAAAAATTGAGAGTTGGGGTTGCAAAGGGAGCCACAGCACAGTCTGGAGACACACAGGTTTTTAAGAAGTCTTCCTCGCTACCTCCTCCTTGGGATGAAAAAAGATAGAAGAGGCACTTAAAAATTGGGAGGGGAAAGGTTGAAAATGAAGATTTTTATAGACGGTCCTTCAAGGTTCCTGTAGTTCTTTTTGCCCCCCTCTCCCCCCTGCTCTCTCTCTCTCTCTCTCTCTCTCACTCTCTCTCTCTCTCTCTTCTCTCTCTCTCTCTCTCTCTCTCTCTCTCTCTCTCTCTCTCTCTCTCTCTCTCTCTCTCTCTCCTTCTCTCCTCCACTCCTCTCATCTCCTTTCCTCCTTCCCAACCTGCCAATCTTCCACAATGAACTCAAGTTTCCTTCGACAATGGCCTATCCTTTCTGAATAGCCGCGCTTAGATAGCGGAGACTGTATCCAAAAGATATTACTCTCGGCCGTATCGGAAAGCTTCGTTTATTATAATGTATCATTGTAAAGTGGGGAAAATCAAATTCAATGAAATGTGAAGGACATCGCTATAATATTCGCTTTATGACCTCTATGACACTGGGGGACACCACCGCGGTCAAAGTTTTTCAGGGAAACACTCGCTAGTGCCACGGAATTGGGGCTTTGAGGTTGACTTGTTTTGATGGATGTTCAACAAAGTTTAGTTTATGACAGTTCCAATGGATCAGTTGCTTGGGCATTTGAGATGCAAATTCGCGATGCTCAAATCTTTTAGATTTTGTCACGAATAAAAGTGTGATGCCAAAATGCCAAATAAATTGTCCAGCTGGGAAGGACGATATATGTCACAAAAAACCATTTTTATTTTTAAGCGGAAGGAAATGTGGAGATGACGTTTCAAGGTCATTCTTTCTTATAAGAATCAATTCATTTCTTCCCTCCAAAAGTGATTGTCTTGCGCTTGGCAGATCTTCAATTTGTACTTTTGCATCCCGTTCGATGACCATGAAAACTTTAATTTTGATTTCTGTTACTTCTATCGTTTTTTCCCTTGGGCTCTTCACAAATAAACGTTTTATGCGTCAATTCAAAGCTGAGAAAACAGCATCTGCACGAAAGGAATAGAATGGAGGATTTTTTTTTTTTTTATAAAAAATCAGCACGTATAGACGGTTTGAGTGCAAAGTCAACGGTTAGCCAACAATCATAACAATACACTCATCGGTCGCAATAGGTTGGGACAAAACTCGCGTAGCGCGTTCCAAACTATCTCACTCACTCTCCCGTGACCTCCATGTATACCCATCTCTTTCTAGTTTCGAAATTCGTATACGCGGCCTTGTTTAACGACATATTCTTATCAAAATCCTATTAAAATGCCTCGAGGAATTTATTCCTGCCAAAAAATTTCACAAAATATGTCTGTTTATACGATTTTTGAAATTAGAGAGAGATGACCGTACATGGGGGTTAGATGAGAGCAAGAGAGACACGTTTTTGTTTGAAACGCTCATCGCCGGATGACGTCATCACCAAGTCATCACTAAAACCGTTTATATAAAACAGTGAATCTGCTCGTCATTAAAAATTCATCTGTGAAAACGTTGTTATAGGTGTTGCTGATGAGTTAAAAGGGTTGTTCGTCTCAACTGATAGTATAGGACTAAGCTCTAAAAGTGTAAAATAAAAAAGACCAACTCATACAACGCACACAACACTTTGACGTTTGAATTTGTAATGAAGAGCAGACCCTCTATTATAAACGTGGTTTTTCCCCCGAAATACTCCTTAATTCTTTTTCTCGTGTGAGAGAACTATTTTTGAGTAATTTGAATATTTCAGGGATAGGCATGTAACCTTCACAGCTAACATATTCTAAATTTTTTAGGCGCCCTAAAGCACCTCAGGAAACTTCAGGTCGTTTGGTCTTCTAAAAATTGGTCTACTGTCACTATAGGTCTAATAAATTCCGTCTTATGACAAAATTTTTAATTTATCAACCCTTTATGGGCCTAGCCCGAGTATACTCGTTTTTCTTCTATAGTCTACTGCACGTTGTTACAGTCTTTATTCCTGATAAACGTGACTATCGATGAAAACATTTACAAGATGCGGTGTCTTCGAGCGCCTTCAATTTAGTGTATAGGCAATTCCAACACCCCCGAGTACGAATAGTTAACTAGCTTCCCTTTAAAAACGGAGGAGAGGCGTTCTATTTGAATTAACCTGGCCCTTAGAGGGTTAAGTCCACAGACAAGACGTCTAATAATCTAGGACGTCCACTCAAAAAAAAAGGTCTACAGGCTTTTGGTCCAGGAAAACAGGTCTACGACGTGAAAGCTACTCAACAAATGCGGCTATAATATAAAATTGGTCCACAAACTTTGTTATTGAATTAGGAGTCGACCAATCATGAGCACTGCATTGAAAAAAAAAGGGTTTTGCGGTGATGACCTGTTTAAATACTAGAGAAGATCCAATAATACAATACGAATAACTGTTAATTTACTCTTTGGCATAAAAAACGTAGAAAAAATAACCAATGAAATTTTAAGCGTAGGCATTGTATGTTAGTAGGCAAAACAATAAGGTAGACCTATTTTGCAAGTAGACCTTATTTGTAAAAAGACGTAATTAGACAATGGACGAGGAATCAGTTGAGATAAAATGCTAGTGGACGAAATGACACATTTTGACGAAACAGTTTTGGACGAAATACTAGTATAGACCTTTAAAGTAGACCAAAAAAGTTGTAGACGTAATTGCCGTTGCCCAAACTATACCTCTAACCGGAAAAATTGCAGGTCCTCAGGCGAAGATAAAAATAATTTTACTTCCAGGTTGGGGTATCCGGTAATCCCTTCAAATACAACTGACCCGCAATGCTGCGATTTCTTTCGGACGATATATAACAACGTCGCACATGAATGATTTAACGATAAATACGGGTACAGAGAAGCTGTTCAGTGATTATGGGAAGAAAGTTCAAAAGCTTGTTTTTTTTTATTTTTTTTATTTTTTGAAGAGGTATTTTTATAAGTTGTTGTCCGCAGTGGACGGGACTCAACTCCGCAGGGAAATTCTGAAGCGCCAAATGTGAAACGAAAATGATAAAAATATCGGTTTGCTTTTTTTTCTCGGTTTTCATCGCTCACTTGTGACTCATACAAGTATACCGGGTCAACCGATTTCTCTCTCTCTCTCTCTCCTCTCTCTCTCTTCTCTCTCTCTCTCTCTCTCTCTCTCTCTCTCTCGCTCTCTCTCTTTCCCTTTTAATTTCAGCTATCCCCTGATGTCTTTTCACGATCGGATTCGAGCGACCCCATCATAAATTGTCACCGAGTTGCCCATCACATTTACCCATCCTCGCACCTCGACCTCTTGTCATCTCGTAGCAAATAGCCGTAGCCAAGAATTAATTTGTTTTTCTCTCTGTTTACCTATTTGAACGCATGCGCTAGAAAAGGATGGAAAGAAACGCTGTCACACGGCTTCAGCTCCTACTTCTGTCTTTATCTAATACATGCGTTCAAATGGGTGGGTCTAAAGAAGAAGATATAGAAGAGAGAGAGAAGAGAGAGAGAGAGAGAGAGGAGAGAGAGAGAGGGAGGAGAGAAGGAGAGAGAGAGGAGAGAGAGAGAGAGAGTAGATAGAGAGAGAGAGGAGAGAGAGATGAATTGAATGAATCTTTTTATTCGCATTAATCCTACCGAGACAAATATAATGAAAAGATTATATAAACACAGGGAAGCTCCGATACATTGCATGTATTGGAAAAGCGTGCCTGTGAATTGTAAACATAAAAATCTGCGCATAAGTTGTTTCATTTGGTCTTCTGCTCTGCTGGGTTTTGCAGAAATAAGTTTTGCATAAAGGCTTACGCATACATGGTTAAATAAATTTATTATAATGTAGTTCATGGGAGAAGATTTGTCAATTTATTGTATATTATTTAAGGTACAGGAAGTGCTGTTGGAGCTTTGATTAAGAAATATGACAATGTATATGCATTTGAGACGTATATTTGAAAAAAATATTTTTGAGTCGTTGTTTTTGCAGTGACACATTACAATTGGTTCAGTGTTTTGTTCATTTGTGGATTACAGCTGTTTGAAATGCATCAGCAATTCTTAAGGAGACATTGTAGTATGTAACTAACATATGAATTGAATAAATAGATTTATAATATACATGAATGATTCAATAATGAAAATTTGGATGAAATCACTGATTATAGAGTATTTGAAGTTTAAATGATTCGATTCTGCGTTGAATGGATGTAAAAGATTCTAATTATAATTTAATAAAATGAGAAAGAAAAGATAGGTAGGCCATGGTTTTGTTGGTGGAATATGGTGATGAAAGGTAAAAGAAGGTAATTAATAAATGTCTACATATTGATAGAGACGAAATAGAGTCATTCCTTTCAATATCTGAATTTTTAGACACAGTATTGGCCGATTTGGATCTGAAAATCAAACAATTACAATTAATGTCAATAAAAGCAATTCCTGCTATGTTTTCATTAAAGGCTTTACTGTACAGAGCAACCTTATGGTGAATACTCAAGATAAAATTAGGCTGAATCATCTACTTGGAAAAAATGCTATGATTAGCTTCCAGTAAAAACATTACAGACGTACATACTATTTGAAGTATTAATAATTTATGCATCAACTTTGACAACTATAATTAGTGTAGTCCCCTACTTCATTGCGATGCGTCCCTTCAAGCAAACAGAGTTGCTTACCAGAGTTGCAGAGTTTCTAGCCTTTCATTCGATGACATTCTATCAATGAGAAGCAAAAAAGTTACGCATATAAAAGCTTCCACCCTCCCCCCTCTCCATACATGTGCTTATTTTACAAAATTGGCCGTATAGTGGTACCTTTGATGATTATATTTAATTTTTGGATTCTCTCAAAGAGAGCAAGTATAGTCTGGACTCAGCGCATGAGATTTCAATTATTTTACTCATCGGACAGTGATTAAATACCAGAGGACCTGAATAGAATAAAAGAAGTCTACTATATTTTATATACAAAGTGAGCCAGAGCATCCGTTGCTGGCATTTTTCTCGAAAATTACTGAAACAAATGATTTGAAACAAAACAATCAGACAGAAAATTGACTCCAAAGTTTTCATTTCTGATATTTTCATAAGCTCCTGACAACCTCTTGGGTGTATTCTGGGGGTTCAAACACATTTTTTCAACTTTTCTCGAAAAAACCCTCAATGCAGATGTAAAAATTCATTTATAATCTAAAGTAGAAAAAAATTCGTTTTATAAGTTTGAAAAATAGGCGCAACGTAGGAATCTGAACAAAAAACTTCTGTGAAGAAAGCTGATTTTATAAGCTTTCAGATGGCGCAAACCGCGATGCCGAAACATTTCGTTCAAGAGTTATGACCGCGCAAAGTTTCAAATCTAGGCCAAATAGGGTTCCGACTTTCGATTCTACAAAAAAATTTTTTGCTCCACCAATAATCGATGAAATTCATTGAAACTTGGTGGAAGCGGGTTTTTTGGGTCGCTGAATTTATTTTGACATAAGTTTTTCAAAATTCTCAAATCATATATGGCCGCCATAGTTTTTCGTTCAGATTCCTTCATTGCGCCTATTTTTCAAACTCAAAAAACGGATTTTTGGAAACTTCAAAAGTAAAACACAAATGCAAAAAAAGGGTCAAATATTTTTGAACTAAACACTGTAGCACATCAATCGAAAGATCTTTAAAAACGCATCTTTTGTTGCAAAGTTCACGTCAATATCTCTTTTCGTTCAAAAGTTATGGAGCATTGGAGGTTTTGACTTTGACCCCTGCACTCCCGCTCCCAGTTGACCAAATTCAAAAAACTGCAGATATTCTGAAAGATGATGCTTAGCTCTATCATCCCTGAAAGTTTCATCCATTTTGAGGGGGGGCACTCCTAATGGTAGCTGGATGGACCCCTTTTCATCAAAACAAATACCATTAATTGAGCCTGTCTCGTCCTCTAAAAAATAATACAAAAACCATAACTTCGCTTACACTTTCGAACAGGCGTTAATGTTGTAACAATTCCCGAAACTAAAAATTAAAAGAATACTGATCTAATTTGTTTATTTTAATGAGATCCATTTTCAACCCATAAAAGATTGAATGTTAAAAATTGCGCTTAAAAAAAAAAAAAAAAAAAAAAAAAAAAAATTTAAAAAATCATTGATCAAATAAAAAAAAACAAGAAACGTGACTATTCATTCCGCGCTCTCTAGCGGGTTCTTCTTGAAGCTTTACTTTTGTGAGAAGGTATCCTATAAGTAAAACCATGATCTGTATCGGTTTTATTTCGCGCCTTCTATTCGAAAATATCAGCTGACTCTAGACATTCACAGAGAAAGATTATCAAATTAGTGAACAGGTGAGCCGCAGTGCAGCCAATGCAGCCAAACAATCACCGGCTGCAAAACAATAATAAATAAAAAAAAAAAAAACATCACACAACGACTCGTTATCGGCCGCCCGTACGAAAAAACCCCGAATGTACTTTAAAATCAATTATATATTCAATAAACGTACAAAATAACCCAAAAACAATGTCCAACATAACAAATTAATCATAAAAACAAACAAAAATTTATTCATCGTAAAACCAACACAGCAGAGTAAAATTACAACAAGTTGGCAACATAAAACGCAAAATATTACCTCACCGCACTCCACTTACCCCTCAAAAGTGGTGAGTCCGTCGTTTAATTGGAATTATAAAAAAAACTAAAGCATTAAAATGAATCCAACTATTTTTGCTGCAAACTTTAGAAGGTACGATTTCATAATTGTACCATTGCAATCCTCAAAACGCAACAGACACGACAGGAAAAAATCACAAAATTCAAAAACAGCGATTTTCAACTTTAGGCACTCAGCATAGGAATACACGTGGAAAGCATAGGCTGCCTTATAACATTATACATTGTATTATATTGTTAGCAGCAAAACGATCGGAATAAGCGTGCCATGTTCCATGGGCACGCTTAAAAAATATAATAAAAAAAACAACGAGAATACAAGAGATCAAAGTAATAACCAAAAGATCAAAAGGAATGACAAAAGAGATCAAAACAAAACTAAATAATAAACAGAAATAATCGAACAAGGATTAATGCCGTAAGGTCAAGTTAGGACTTTATAGCCTTTCTTACACTTGAGCCTCTACGGCTTTCCTTTCCTCATGATCGAGTATAATAACGAAAAATTAAGATAAAAATAATCATAGTATAACTGACAATTTAAATAAATAAAAAACAAAAAAATTGCACAATTTTTAACAACAAATCTAAAGAAAAAGAAGATTAATAAACTTGTATTGAATATGATTATATGATGCTGAATATTTATTGAATGCAAAAAGGCATAAGTAAAAAAAATAACGGAAACATTAAAAAGAAATTAAAA
The DNA here is from genome assembly GCA_011764245.1 of Trialeurodes vaporariorum. NCBI lineage: Eukaryota > Metazoa > Arthropoda > Insecta > Hemiptera > Aleyrodidae > Trialeurodes > Trialeurodes vaporariorum. Next base: position 40,054,371 of record VMOF01000379.1, on the reverse strand, counting down.
ATAAAAATGAAGATGAAAAATAAATAAAAATAAATAATGAATAGATAAATAAATAGATAAAGAAATAGAGAGAGAGAGAGAGAGAGAGAGAGAGAGAGAGAGAGAGAGAGAGAGAGAGAGAGAGAGAGAGAGAGAGAGAGAGAGAGAGAGAGAGAGAGAGAGAGAGTGAGAGAGAGTGAGAGAGAGAGGGAGAGAGAGGGAGAGAGAGAGAGAGAAAGATTGAGAGGGAGAGAGAGAGGGAGAGAGAGAGAGAGAGAGAGAAAGCTATTTTTATTCAACACTAACAAAAGTAAATAACAATTATAATAAAGAAAGCATACATAGATAATAACAAAATTTGATAGTGTCCAAGAGGCGAAATTAAGACTATGAAGTCTTCTCTTCCATTCCTTCCCTTGGCTCCAAGTAAAAAACTAATGAACTAATAGTAAATGCTTGGTGAAACAATACAGAAAAATGGGGAAGGGAGAAGGGAGGTGTTTCGTCCTACTCAAGAATTCTGAACTGTAAAATCTAAGTTGCGAAATGTCTGAAGCAATACTATGATTCATCCTCGATTAGAACACGAGGCAGCTTTCAATATCCCTTGGTCAAACTGTTAATGTTCCTATAAGTTTCGAATGCAGCTCGTGAAATAACCATGGCTAAGCAGAGGATTTTTTAAATCTGTGGGCAGTTTGTTCCACAATCTACTTCTCGAGACCACGAATGAAGAGTTAGCAACGGATGTTCGGTGAGGAGGGATGCTTAAGTTACTCCGAAGTCTTGCGGAACCGAGAAAAGTAAATTTTTCAGCCAAGTAATGCGGCTCATTTGATGCTAGCACTCGGTGTATTAGGCAAGCCGTAAGGAGTTGACGAGAGAGAGAGAGAGAGAGAGAGAGAGAGAGAGAGAGAGAGAGAGAGAGAGAGAGAGAGAGAGAGAGAGAGAGAGAGAGAAATTCCTGGTCACGCCGCGGCTATCAGTGTCGAGTTGAATCGTTCGATCAAAAGATTTAACTCTCTAAAAGTGGCTCGTTTTCATAATTAGTTCTATTCTTTTCCGTCGTAGAATCGCAGCGGATTAAGCGTTCGAAATAGCTGTGGCGATAAAACCACATTCCTAGTTTTTTTTTTTTTTTTAATTGTAAAGAAATGAAACGTTTTATACAGTCAAGAATATAACGCACCAGCATGCGATTTCCTGTTTTTTTTTTTTTAGAATGGTAGGATTCAATTTTTTAATGAAATTAGGTTTTACATTAAAGTTAATAAATCTGAACTATATCAAAAGATCTCTAAGTGTAAAACTATATGCGTATCAACTATTGAAATCTGTTGTAATGTTTGTAACTTTATAGTGATGTCACGGGCGATGGACTCTAGCCCTGCCTAGGTGTAAACCCTGTCGGAAAGCTGTATCTGTTGTGGATGGGTCTGACTAATTAATTAAAAGGGCTGAAATGGATAAAAGATAGACAAACAGTTACAAAGTAATGACGATAATAATATTTATTACGAATGATATACGCAGCTTCTCGACAGGGTTTGCACAGTGGTGTAGCGTGCGATTCGGCAACGTTGCAGTTCGTCCATTTAATCCTATGAAAAAGATCGAACTGTCGGGTGTTCGGCGAACACCTTCGCATTCGACCTTTTATACATGGGTTTAAATAGACACAATGCAACGTTGCCAAATTGCACGCTACGCCACTGGGTTTGCACCAGAGATTACTAAGTCAAAGAGATATGGCAGAACTGCTCAAAACTGTTAATCGACTCCTACGAAGTATGCAAACTGGCATGCGATCTGGTGGACTATTTTTGTAAGTAAACAAATTAACAAAAACAAAAGCTATTTTCTGCGACCTTCTGAAAGTAACCGAAGTGCGTTATGCTGCCAGTAAATGGCTTTTGATTAAAGTTTTATTGATTCTTTTAGTGGTTAATTTTTTCCATATTGTCAACGTGTTTGTAAAGTAAAAAAAAATCAGAAAAAGTGTGTGCCTTGAATTTATTCAAGTTCCATTTGTTCGGTTTCTAGCCAATAGAGGTTATTGCTAGTACTAATTGAAGATTATCATATTAATTTAACTAAATGTGTAAATTATGTCCTGTTTTAACCTCATTTCCAGTAAAAACAGGAATATCAATGTTTACGAAAAATGGTCCACCAGGTGGTACGCCGTATTGTATCACGGCCTATTGAAGGCGATTTTTACGAAACGTCTATTAACGGTTTTCTAACAAAGCGGGGATAGGACTTGCCATATCTCTTTGGCTTCGTAATCTCTGGTTTGCACCTAGGCAGGGCTAGAGTCCCTCGCCTGTCACATTACTATAGAGTTACCATTGTTACCAACATTACAACATGCTCTGCTCTTTTTCTATAATTGGAAACTAATTACATAGCACAGATATGAAAATTGTGCGTTTTGATTATATATAAAAATTGCTATTAAGAAAATTGGCTTCAATAAATCTGAATTCTCAAAAAAAAACCTCAAGGCAAAAAACTGTACTTATGTATTATTGAAACCATTGATTGTTTTTTGTTTTAAACATTTTTGACTTTTTTATAAATTTTGATCTTATAAATTATTGACTGAAATATAATGCGAGCTCACATAGTTCTAAGGAAAGAAAGTTGTAGTTTTAACGGGTTTGATAGTAATATAATGAAAGGGGAGGAAAAGAAAAATTAAGAAACGGAATGAGAGGGTGCGTGGACGTTAAAGTAGAAAACGTGCATGAGGAGAGAGGGTGGGGAGAGAGGGGTGGGGAGAGAGAGAGGGGTGGGGAGAGAGAGAGGGGTGGGGAGAATGGTGAGACTAAACACAGGTTAATTAACACTTAAAAATAACTCCCTAGCCAAGACGCACTATTAACATGTAAACAATTTCATTTGTTTGCATTTTCCACTCCTAGCTACTAGAGGAGGGGATGGGGTGGAATTAGAGAGGGGCTGAAGCTGTTAGTGGTGATATCCTTCTAAACTCACGGTGTGGAATGCGGTTCGGGGGGGGGGTAGTCGAGGCAGTTATGAAATAATTTTCTGCTCTTAGCTCATCGTCCGCAGCGCAATGAAGCAAAATGCGTGGCTTCGTGGATTTCCGAGTCTCAGGAGCAACGACGAAGCGGACGATTTGGAAATTCGACCTCTAATGATTGTTAATACAAAACCAACAAACAAATAGAGAAATTGAATGGAAACATAACATACAATTCTCATTATTGGGTCTGTTGCATACTTTTGCTACAACAATATAGAGCCTTGATTCTTATGTAAAATTCGGCGAAAATAATGATGCACGCATTAAAAACGTTCAAAATCCACTCATTAACTCAGGAAATCACTTTCAATTTCAAACAGCCCGCGCTTCACTAGACACTATTTGCACCGGTATACTACTACATAGACGGAACCACCGTGCATAAGTAAACAACATCGTAACTACAAAATGATAGAATTTCCTTCTAAGTATACAAATTATTGGCTGCATTTGCCGTCTGGTTTCTTCGTTTCATCAAAGATTACAAAATAATATAAGAAATGTACGCATCTAAACGAAACATTCCAATGTTTGTAAGTTCTGCTCATGTTTACATGAACAATGTGGTTCTATCTATGTAGTTATAAGTCGGTGATATAGTGTCTAGTGTAGCGCGGGTTGTTTGAAATGGAAGGTATTTTCTGAGTTAATGAGTGGGTTTTGAAAGTTTTGAATGTTCGTATCGTTCTTTTCGCCGAATTTTACGTTAGAAACAATGAGTTATGTTGATGTCGCAAAAGTACGCAACAGACCCATTTCAAACAATTTCTTTGTTCTTCCTATCAATAATTCGCTCATCTCCAATACACTAGTAAGTGGCTATTTGTGATACTCTTTACGGTCAAAATTTCTCCCCCCCCCCACAAAAAAGCGTAAAATTTGGTAATGTAGTTTTTTTTTACCGTTTGAGTCCTTTCACACTGAGTCTTTCAAGTTTTGATCTTCAGCCAAACGGTTTCTGTGATATTTGTCAAAAACAGTCGCACAGTCGGCATTTGGGGGGGGGAGGTGAGAAAAAGGAAGATGATTGCAGCTTCCCAAAATTAGTAGACTCTATGAACCTTAAATTTACTCCCCAAAGTGAGCTTATATAAAAAATATCAATTATTTATAGTTTTTTCCAGTTTAAACCCCGATTTGTGGGGAAGTAGATAACTATTCGTACGAGACTGTACCGTTTTAGTCTACGTTACAAAATGAAGGCGAATCCATAAACTAGGACACGGTTTCCATAGGTCGAATAGCATGAGAACTTTCGAAATGAGTTAATTAAATCAGGTACCATCAGCCGTGTGTTGACTAGAAGTTAACTATTTATACACGACTGTACCGTTTTAGTCTACCCTGTAAAATGAAGGCGCAACCATGAAATGAAGCCTCATGGTTTCCCGATCGCGTTGAGGGATCTTCCGACAGTTGTATAGTATTTGAATCGGATTAATCGAGCTGTGTGTCGACCTTACGTACTGCGTAGTCAACGTAAGACTCCTCATCGCCACCTATCCCCCCCCCCTTTCAGATCGAGCCACACGGTCCGGGATCTAATAAATTTGGTGGTATGTTCTATGAGGTCGTTTATCTTCCTCTCTATTTCTTACTTGTCTTTCCTCTTTTTCCTTCCTCCCTCCCTTTCTATCTCTTTTAGTCTTCTTATTACGGCCTGGCCGACCACAATTGGGCTGCAGCTTGAAGGCCACCTTGGAAATTCCCAGTTGCCCAGAATAACAGCAAGCTTGAAATGAAAAGCAGCATTGCTGGATTCTAGATTAAAAAATCCATTTGATTCAGCTTTACTGTAGCGAAGCGAGCAATTTGGCAACGTTCAATTTCGTCCGCATGTAAACGCACGAAAAAGATCGAAGTATGTGTGTACGGTGAACACTCTCAAATTCGACCCTTTACGTGAGTTTAAATAGACAGTCTGCAACGCTGCCAAACTTCACGCCCCACCACCCTGATAAAGAATGATCCATACAAGTCCACAACGTCCACAGCCAATTCCCTGTAGACGGTTTGAGTGCGGAGTCAACGGTTAGCCAACAATCACAACAATGCGCTCATCGGTCGCAATCGCCTGTGACAAAACTCGCGTAGCGTTCCAAACTATCTCACTCACTCTTCAATGATCCCCATGTGTACTCATCTCTTTCTAGTTTCGAAATTCGTAAACAGGGCCTTGTTTTACGACTTATTATTATCAAAATTGCACTAAAATACCTCGAGGAATTCATTCCGGCCAATTTTTTTTTTTTTTTTTTTTTTTTTTTTTTTTTTTTTTTTTTTTTACAAAAGATGTCTCTGTCTACGATTTTTGAAATTAGAGTGAGATGGCAGTACATGGGGATTACGTGAGAGCAAGAGAGACAGTTTGTCTTTGTTTGGAAAGCTCATCGCCGGACGACGTCATCACCAAGTCATCACTGAAACCGTTTATGCAGAGTACCATATGGCAGAGGGATATGAATGGAAATGTAAGGATATCAACGCCATAGTGGTGTAGCGTGCAATTTGGCAACGTTGCATTGAGTTCATTTATACTCTTGTAAAAAGTCGAATGCAAAGGTGTTCACCGAACACCCAATAGTTCGATATTTTTCATGGATTTAAATGGGCGAATTTGCAACGTTGCCAAATTAGAGGCTATACCACTGATCAACGCATATCCCCAATCGATATCCATACATATCCATACTCTGTATAGAGAATTGGTTATGGACCTTATGGACCTGTATGAACCATTTTTGCCGGAGCACTGATTCAAATGGTTATTTAAATCTTGCCTTACTTTAAATCCGACAACAATGGGCGGACTAGAAAAAAATCGGATAAAGAAATGGATCAGAGGATGAATGAACGAAAACGAGGATGGTTTTGATGAAGAGATATGTTATGATAATTCGATCGATGGATCGATACACTGTGTGAGAGAGAGAGAGAGAGAGAGAGAGAGAGAGAGAGAGAGAGAGAGAGAGAGCGACAAAGTGGGGGAGAGGGAGAGAGAAAGAGAAAGAGAAAGAGGAGGAGTCTTCTCTTCCAGACCCCGGGGTCTCTTTTACTCGATCTAACGTCCCTTTGGTCGTCTTTGGTATTCCTGTGTAAGAGCGCATATTAGTCAAGTGTGCTAGAGAAAGGTAGAAAGAGAGAAAGAGATAGAGGAATAGCTAGAGAGAGAAAGAGAGAGAGATAGAGATATAGCTGGAGAGAGAAAGATAGAGATAGAGATATAGCTAGAGAGAGAAAGAGAGAGATAGAGATATGGCTATAGAGAGAGAAAGAGAGAGATAGAGATATAGCTAGAGAGAGAAAGAGAGGGATAGAGATGAAGATAGAGATATGGCAAGAGCGAGAGAAAGAGAGGAAGCGTGAAGGATGAAGGGGAGGATTCTTCTTGAGTCTTGGTCACTCTCTCGCTCTCTCTAATCTGTCTTTTGGGAAGCTTTTGGTGTTCTTGCATAGAGGTGTTCGGGGTATGCACAGAGAGCCAGAGAGAGAGAGGAAAGAGAGAGAGGAGGAGAGTGAGAGAGAGAGAAAATACGGGGAGGTTCCGAGCGCGTGCGTTTTTTGAGCGTGAGGCGGTCTCTAGCCGACAGGCGATTACTTCGCGCAAGCTCTTTTGAAGAGAGAGCCTCTCTTTACCTGTAACGGGAGGGATCGCCAAGCCCGCCAAAGCAAGCGAGCGTATTTTTACGCGAGTCCGATTTCATTCAGCCAGCGAACGCCGGCTGTCGTGCATCCCGGGGAATCTATGTCGCCGTGAAGTTCGAGCCGGGCCGCATAAAACCGCGATCTTTTTACGAAACTCAAACGTCTTCTCAGTCCGATTCATAAAAAAATCATTCGAGTCTCTCACAAACTAAAACAGACGAGTAAAGGAAAATAAAACCCCTAAATCACAGAAGTTTTGTGAACGAGGTTAGGTAAATTTTGTTTTTATTTCATTGTTACTGTTTTGGTTCGATTTTTCGTATCTGTCACGTTTTTACGCATCGTTGATAGAACATCTCTTGCAGGGATCGGGTCCAAATACAATTTTTGAATTGTCAGGCTTCTTCGAGAAGTGGAAAAGAGGGGGTGAAAAAAAATTGGGATGGGTCGAAAAGAATGGAATTTCCTTTTAACTTTGACATTTTCTTTCGACGACTCATGAATTGAATTTTTTGCGGTTTCGTGGCTGATTAAAAAATCTGTAAAAATATTGTTGTAGCCCTCTTTGCCATTCTAAAATTATCAAATCTATACGTTTACTAATGTTAACAAAAGTCATGGTTATTTGAAACTCATAATTTTTCATATTTTGATTTTATTTTCAATTTTTCGACCATCGTACCACTGAAAAATTAAAAAAATCTACCATTGTATAATATGACAAATATGAATCAACATTTTTGAGGTGTAAATGTTCTATTTTGTTCGTGTCTCATAAAAGAGGTGGAGCTTAATTTTTTCCCTTTTTCATTTCATTCACGGAGTTCGTATTCATCAATTTTGAATTGATTGAGCAAAGAATTATTTTATTCTATTCTCATTTTTCCCCCTATTCATTTACCTACACTATAATATTACCATACATCTTATTCATCACGAAACAAATGTTAAGGATTTTTTTCCTTTTACAGTAGTTACCGGGCTCGGATTTAATCTTGAACTTAATTTCAGACCTTGTCCGATAAAGTTAAAGAATCTATTCATGAATTGAATAAGATGAAAAAGAGTCTAAAATATTTTCCGCGTATAAACTTTAATTCAGAGTGAGTTTTTTGTGCCCATGATTTGGAAGTAACAGCTCAATAGGTTTCAGCATTAAATTAATAAACGAAAAAAATGGCAAATAAAACTTGATCATCGCTGAGAAATAAAAAAAATAATTTTAAGACGTTCAAAAGATATTCTTTAAAATGGAAAGTTTCAGTTTTCGGGTTCAATCTGAAATTTTATACTGAATAGAAAAAATTGTCTCTTCAGGATTTTTGAGTTTTTCGACTAAACCCAACAAAAACTATCTAAAGACAAAAAAAGTCCTTTCTTTACAAAATACAAATCAAGATCGAACCGAAAAAAATCCTGAGTCTCACCCAAGTTTCCATCATTATGTTACGACTTTCATTACAGATATAGTTTTTTCTTTTATAACACAGTAGTTTTTTTTTTTTTTAGTAGAAAATGGTTATAAACTTTTCACCAAAATTTCAAGAGGTAATCCAAACCAGGGGACTTTTTCTTTTAAAATTAATAATTGAAGAAAAAATGAATGATAAATTAATGGTGAGAAATATTTTAAAATTGAAAATTCCCTGTTCAGAAGAAGAATTTATGAGACACCTCATTATGTTATATCACACTGAAATAGATCAGAGATAGGAGAATAAATGTCACCGATAGTTCAATTTTCGTGCTCATGAAACAAAAATAAGTCCTAAATGTACAGAAGATAATTATATAAAATTGAAATACTTCTTCCGCTTCATAAATCACTCTATTTTTATGAGTTTCAATTAAAAAATATTATGTTTTTGACTGAAAAAACGGCGAGTTTTAAATGTTTTTTTGGATAGGTGTTGCGACTTTATCGTTCTTTCCCTGTATAGGATTTTAATCACATATAATCCACTCCAAAATTATGATCTCCCCAAAAGCGTTATCACCTCTCGACAGTGCTTTCCATGGACTAATAATGGACTCCATGGAACAATACCCAATCGTGCAAAAACTCAGTTTTTAGGAGAAAAGTGTCATTTTTGTTTTTTTTTTTTTTTATTTGCTCGTCAATTTTGGAGGGCTCTTCAAAGAATTAGGTTTCGATCATTCAGGTGATACATTTCATAGATTTTTTTAAACAAAAAAAATTACCTCGTGATGCAATCCGTAATCAAAATTCCCAACCAAAATTTAGGAGGGACATAATTTGAGTGAGGGTTAAGTGATTTGAAAGAAACAACATTAAGAACAGTGGCAAACCTAGACATTTTATTCAGGGGAGAGACTAAATTTAAGAACTTAGCGAAAACTTCTGCAGAATTAGAGATGAAGTGCGACTTTTAACTCAATTTAGAGCAAGGCCTTGAGTTTTGGGAGAGGGGCTTTAGCCCAAAGGCCCACCCCTGGTCGCTTAACTGTTCAGTGTTCAGCGAGATAAATAAAAAAAAATATGAATTTCAATTAGGTTAGCCAAATTTTTCTGAACCCAATTCTCTAATAAACCTCTCAAATTATCTGCCAAAATTCCTCGAAATCCCATTTTTTTGGTTGATAAACTAACTCACCAATTAATTGTCTTTAGTTGGATCAATTTTTATTCATTCGATAACTACTGGGTTTATCCAAAAGCTGTAACAGAAAATTTAAAATAAGCTTCATTGAATTCCACAATCTCCTCAAACTCTTCTCAATTTTTGAATATTTAAATTAATATTTCCTCAATTGGTGGGCGCGGTGTCATCCTAACCTAACCCCCTTTCTATGTTACAACATTTATCGCAATGCCAATTATTATTATAATTATGACAAATAATATAAAAATATTTAGACTTTCAGTAATTTATCCAATAGCTGCAATAGAAAATTTAAAATAGGGTTTATCGAATTCCACAATATCCCCAAAGTCTCAATTTCTGCAAAAATCCCCAATTTCCGCATATTTCAATTAGCGTTTCCTTCAATTGGAGGTCTTGGTTGGTGCCATACTAGCCTAACCCACGTAAAATCATGATCCATAAATTTTAAGCTTTTAATGTATTTTATGGTTTATGATGACAGTAGATAATTATTCCTCGTCCACGGTACTTGCTTTTGCCTACATCATAAATTAAAAGTACTCAACGAAAATCGTTATTTTGCGAATTTTCTAAATTTATCGATTTATTCACTGTCAATATAATGAAACGAAAGCGTGTGAAAAACGGTTGAACATGTACGTATGGGTGCGTTAGTTACAGGGTTTTAATGTCACTTATTACTAGGAATACACAGCTGCGAGCCCTCCAATTTGCGAATTTATTTGAGTGAAGACCAACCAAAAATAGGCTCTCAATTTTCAAAATAACGGGAGAAAACGGAAGTTCTTGTTATGTTCCCTGTCATGTTCCAGAACTCTAGTAATCTTATCAAATATTTCACAATGCCCCTGTCCATTTGAATAGTATATTATAATAATACCAGTAGAGCTTGGCAAAACCTAAAACCTGTTTCAGTAATCTTATATTATATTTCAATAACACTGCTCTAGTTTTCAATCTCTAGATTTTAGTAATTTTCTAAGAACTATAGTTAGAGATTTAATAAGATTTTCGGAATATTACCAGAATTTACCGATCCATATTTAAGAGCAGTCGCGATGTTATTGATATTACTAGAATATCCCCAACACCATACTTTGGTTAAAAAAAAAAAAAATTATCAAACATCTTCAAACCAAAATGTTCAAAATATATTTTGGAAAAGAAAGAGGAGGAAAAATTGAAACACAAAATCGTTAACTAAGACATATTAAAAAAATGTTTTTCACAAAGAAATTTAAAAACAAATCGCTCTGAAAAAACACCGAAATACATTTTCAATATATTTAATCAAGTTAGTATAACTACTAATCAACTTCCTTCAGATTTCATTAAGAAAACCTTGATTTATACGAGAACAAATGCGTAAGAAAGGTATTATACAAATTCAATTAGCATTTTATCATCGATCAAGAAAGCGAAGTAAAGGAAGTTTATTAAAACGATCAATAAAAGTTTATCGTATAGGCGACTCAAAGCTCGCATCGTGATTCCAAGATTTTTGAAAATGTTTTCTTGAAACATCTCAAACAGAACAGAGCAATCTTTAAATAAATAATTGTATTTAATTGTCATTTGAAGGCATTGCTATATTGTTTCAGTAATGAACTACTTCTAGAACATTTTTGAGATTTGACTTGATTTAATAGTAATACAGAAACTCACTGATCCATAATGCGGGATTTCTGACCGTATGACTGAAGGCCAGTTGCAACACCAAAAATGTTGTATTTTGATCAATGAGTTTTACGTAAATAAATGTCGTGAAAACTATACATTGAGAGCGATTTCATACAAATCCGTTCTACATTAACCAAGAGATAGTTGTTGGAAAATGCTATTTTGTGAAATACTTCTTCGTTAAAATTTACAACAGTTTCATTTGCTGTGTTTTTGTACCATGTCATTTGTATTAATGCACCGCTCGCACGCACCCGGCGATTACTTCGTTGGCGGCACTTTACTCTTCGTAAATTGCAGTAAAAACATGGACATGGATTTACAGTTTTGATGAAGAAATATATCACTAAACAGCGTTTTAAATTCAAGGCTATATTTCGGCCAATACTGAATGGATTACGATATAATTGCCCTCAATGCAATTTTCTCAGCAACTTACTTACGAAAAAAAACCAGCTATCAAAATTCGAGAGTAGAATCTACTGATAGGGTTCGTTTCAGAAATGTTGGCAGATTATTTCAACGATAATCTTTGGCTAATTTTTGATTTTTATTTTTGGAAATCAAAACAAAACTTATCTCCGACTTGAACTTTTTGATTTTAAAGCGATCCATTGAGCAAATCCAAAGCTCAAATTCAATTTCATATTCATTTCCATAGAGCGATATGAGGATGAGAAATAAAGTCGGGAAATTCCGAACATGATCCGTCTGAGTGGGCTCTTATACTTCTGAAACGACGTCTAGTGCAACTGACCAATAGAATCTAGTAATATCACAAGAACTTGTTTGTTTTTTTCCGTGTGCGATAGTGGAGCAAAAACAAAACTTGCCTCTGACTAGAACTTTTTGATTTTAAAGCGTTCCATAGTGCAAATCAAAAGGTATAATTCAATTCCATATTCCTTTTCATCATGCATTATGAGTAATTAAGTTGGGAAATTCCAAAGATTATCCGTCTAAGTGCGCCTACAATTCTGAAACGACCTCCAGTGCAACTAACCAATAGAATCTAGTAATATCACAAGAACTTGTTTGTTTCCCCGTGTGTGATAATGAAGCCAAAACAAAACTTGCCTCTGACTTGAACTTGAACTTGAACTTTTTGATTTCAAAGTGTTCCGTAGTGCAAATCCAAAGCTCAAATCCAATTCCATATTCCTTTTCATCATGCATTTTGAGTAATTAAGTTGGGAAATTCCAAAGATTATCCTTCTAAGTGGGCCTACACTTCTGAAACGACCTCCAGTGCAACTGGCCAATAGAATCTAGAAATATCACAAGAACTTGTTTGTTTTCCCGTGTGCGATAATGAAGCAAAAACAAAACTTGCCTCTGACTTGAACTTGAACTTTTTGATTTTAAAGTGTTCCGTAGTGCAAATCCAAAGCTCAAATTCAATTCCATATTCCTTTTCATCACGCATTTTGAGTAATTAAGTTGGGAAATTCCAAAGATTATCCGTCTAAGTGGGCCTACACTTCCGAAACGACCTCTAGTACAACTGACCAATAGAAACTATAGTAATAGCACACGATTTTTTTTCCGTGTGCGATAATGAAACGAAATATTCAACGAAAATTGAGGGTGGTGTGGAATGTGGATATGTACAATATTTATGTTTTTTTAACTGATCCAGCCGACCCATTAAATTCATCAAGTCGGGAAAAAGGGCGGAGCTGTGCGAGGCGGAAAATAATGAGTCAGCAAGTTAATGAAATAACGTAGTCCCAGAAAGGAAGCAGAGGAATTAAGTATTTTGTAAACATGAATTAAAGGAGTGCTCTCACTCTCGCTTTAATGAAACTGGGTAATTGGTCTCGTAAAAACACCGGGAGGGAGGTCGTGCAGGGAGTAGTGCGGTGGAGGGTTGTAAAAAAAGATAGGGGTGAGTTGCGGGTCGGAGAGAGGGGAGGGGGAGAGATCGGGATACGTAATGAATGGATCCGAAGTCAACTCTTGACGCAGATTGTGTTAGTAAGTCTCCGACTCTTTTTCAAACAATTTACCTCTCTCCTAGAATTCGTATCGTTTTCATTACCTACCTCTACACTACCCCTTCTAACCAGAGCTGCCGTTTGGCGTGTATTTGATCGCATTTATCAATTCACCGATAATTCCACCGGTGGAGAAAAGATTACACAGTTCAATTCAATGTATGGCTGAAATGCTTGAAAATACTCGAATCTGTAATCTTTTCTCAATCGGTGGAAACTCCGTTAATTAATTAAAATACCCGCAAGTTTTTTAAAGTCATCGACGACGCCACCGGTTGAGAAAAGATTACTGATGAGAGTATTTTTGTGCATTAAAGTCATACACTGAACTGAACTGTGTAATCTTTTCTCCACCGGTGGAATCATCGGTGAATTGAAAAATACCGTTAATTAAACTCAAAACAGCAGCAAACAGCAGCCCTGCTTCTGACAGCCCCAACTCCGATTACTTTCACCCGTATTGGTCGGATCGGTTTGGCTCAGATTTTGAGGTTATAGTGATTCGGACCCAGTGAGCTTATAGCAATAGAGAGGATTTATGGGACACGATTTTGAACTTCAACTAGGCAGCCATGATAGAAAATCTTTTAGGGACATTTTCACATGGACTCGGTTTGTTTGCCTCATTTTTTTTTTTTTTCAACCTGAAAAAAAAAGTTGTGACAGATTAATTCGAAATTGGTTTTTAATGAAAGTGCAAGTGTTTTGGAGTGGCTATCTGGACACAAAAATCGATATAACATGTTTCTTATAGAAGGATTTGCACGATAAAGAAATTGACAAATGACAGAAATAAGCAAAATTTTCTCACTTGGAGTTGTTTTAGAATGTTGTGTCCAGATAGCCACCTAGTTGTTTTAAAATTTTCTGTCCAGATAACCACTCTAAAACACTTGTACTTTCATCGTGCATTACAGTCATACACTGAACTGAACTATGTAATCTTTTCTCAATCGGTGGAATCATCGGTAAATTGAAAAATGTCATTAATTATACGCAAAACGGCAGCTCTGGAAATAATGAAAATTTCTATGAGGATACTTTCTTTTGAAAGCCATAGTACAAAAAAAAAAGGCAACCGCTGAAAAGTTGGGCTTCCTCAGCCAGGAACTGTGAGTTTTCAGCAGTTACCTACGTTCGATCAGATTCGATTTCGGGGCGAAATCAAGATGATGTCTGAAATTAAATAATGAAGTGGATAGCAGCGGTAGTGGGGGTCCGGAGGGTTGTCAGGCTAAAAGTTATACTCTTCCGATCGGGAGAAAAAAGTGAAAAGTTAAAGTGACTCGAAGTAGTTTATGCCGCAGATCTGAAACCGCCCCCTATCCCCCCTCCCCACTCCTCAATTCATTGAATAATATATTCGGCACTCGAGAAAATAAGAATCTATACAGTATACCCTCCGTCCAGTGGAACAAAAAAAGTTTGGGTTCGAGGAAGCACTTATATGCGTTAAAATCCGGAAGATTATTTTTCAATGGGCAACTGTATGCAACTTGGCAACCACATATTTTTGCAGTGGCGTTGCGTGAAATTCAGCAAAGTTGCTGCTCGTCCATTTAAACCCATGAAAAAAGATCGAACTTTTGGGTGTTCGGCGAACACCTTCGAATTCGACCTTTTACGTGGGTTTAAATAGACTTTACAACGTTTCCAAATTTTCACGCTACGCCACTGCATTTTTGCCATTTGAATTTAAGCACAAGTATCGATTTCTCAGGGATTCTGTCCATTCTGTGAATATCGATTATTTTACATAAGTTTAAATGGATAGAATCCGTTGTCACCACATTGCACGAGCTACCACTGTTAAATCTATCAGGGTCGAAGGACCTGGATTCCTAATAGCCACTTTAAGGGCTTTTTTTAACTTTAATAAAGTGTAGATTAGAAGGGGGGGAGGAATAAAAAATTCTGAGAAAAACTCTGGAATCTGAAAAGGATGTAGTAAATATAGATTCATTCAATTTTTTTTTTTAGTTAAAACCTTCTAGAGTTTTGCTTGAATTCGTCTTAAAAAGTTGTAATGAGTCCCCTATAGCCACCTTTACAACACCTTTGGCCAAACCTGATTTTCATTTTTTTTTATTAATATGAGGTAAAAATGATTTTTGTTGATGAATACGCCCATTTTCTTATTTTTTAATCCGAAATATGAAAGTGACCAAAGGGATAGGGGTCTAATGGGTCCATCAACCCTATCTTATCCCTGCCACTTCTACTCTTGCTTTAAACTCACGAGTTTTCTAGAAAAAGCCTTTGATTCATTGAATCCAGAATTTGGTCAATATCAACATTATTTGCTTGTTTCTTATCATGCAAACGAAAGTGATCAAGAGGCGAGTTAATGATAAAAATGTGTTGAACGAGGTTCGTTTTTCGAGACGCAGTAATTTGAATCAAATTTCTCTGGGCTCAAAAGCATAGCCGTAGCTATAGGATATTGTCTTTCTCTCTCTCTTAGCCCATTTAACCCTTTATGGGCCAAGTCCGAGTATTCTCGTTTTTCTTCTCAAGTTTCATATTGTTCGGGTCTTCATTCTGGATAAAAGCAATTATCGATGAAAACACTTACAAAATAAAATTTCGATGGGCGCCTTCAATTCTTCGTATAGGCAATTCCAGCTCCTCCGAGTACGAACAGTTAACTACCTTCTCTAAATGAACATATCAGCGGCGTTATTTTCACTGAAAAAACAAAGTTTATGTACAGCCAAAGCAGCTTTTTAAAATAGCTTCGCAGAGCAAAAGTTCAAGCTGTACCGGAGAAAACTGCAGGTGTACCAAAGCACTACTTCTTTAGAGTAACAACCCCTTTCCTTGCTTTGGCTCTACCGAAGTAGTACTTCAGGACAACTGCAACTTGCTCCGGTAGAGCTAGGACTTTTGCTTCGCGAAGCTATTTTAAAAGCTGCTTCGGTTCTACTTAAACTTCGTTTTTTCAGTGTTGATCTAACCTGGTCGTTGAAGGGTTAAACGCATATTTTAAAAAAGGATGGATATAGGGGTTGTCACGTGACTTCAGCCCCTGTCCCTGTCCCTTTCTAACACATTCGTTCAAACTGACTAAGAGAGAGAAAGACAATATCCTGGCTATACGACTATGCCCAAAAGATTAAGTACCTTTCTCCTCTGTGCGTTGCCGAATCTGCAGTAAACGCAGAATTTACCGTCCATAAACTGAAGAGAGGGGTGACCCACAAAAGGAAGGAAAAGGAAAAAGTGCGAAGTCACCGAAATTGAGCGATCGATTTGTCCTCTCTCTGAAGCTACCCAAAAGTCGCAGGTCGTAAGGTGGTCTATAAGCCAATAAGTTTTTATCCGTGTGCCTACTGCATTAGATACTATGTAAACCTTGAAATTATTGTGTAGAGTATTGATTTTGAGTCTCTCCACCATTTCCGAGGAAGCGCGAAACACTCTCATGATATAAAATAACGTCTTGCTTCAACAATGTAAATTTATAAACATTTGAAGATAAAGTCACTTTCACGGGAAAAAAAAGATTAGTGAAAATAACCTAACGGATACCTTATTTTGGCTCCTGCTAGATGTTATGGTAAACTTGACCAGAAGTATGGTACATTTACCGATACTTAGAGTAAATTCGACATGCAATCAGGTAACATCACCTAGTACCTAGTCAAAACATAGTATACTTCTGGTTAACATTACCATAACATCTAGCAGGTGCCAAAATCAGGTATACGTATGGTTATTTTCACCATAGTTTTTTTCCGTGTTCAAACATCTAATATAGGTTCTGTAACAATTTTTTTTTTTTTTTTTTTTTTTTTTAAAACTCACTTATAAGTTGTACAGCACACATTGTAGGTTGCGTTAGATTGATAGATACTAGAGCACACATTTGTCCATTTCATTTCAAAATCATTTGATGAGTTTTTATGGAATTTCAAAAATTATTTATTATTTAATAATGAAATTCCCAACGGAGCTATTTTTTGATTCAGAAATAATTTTAGGAGCACTATGATTGATTATAAGGGTTCCATTTTTTCATTCAAAGTCGTGGCTGAAAAGGTTAAATCAGTGGTGTGACCAGAATTTTTGGGAGGGAGGGTGTCCGAGGGTTAAAATGTGTCAAAATTCATCATAAAACAAGATAATTTACTTAAGGGAGGAGGGGGAGGGGAGTGGTGCGACCAGAATTTTTGGGAAGGAGGGTGTCCGAGGGTTAAAATGTGTCAAAATTCATCATAAAACAAGATAATTAACTTAAGGGAGGAGGGGGAGGGGGATATTGATGACAGGGGGGAGAGGAGGTCCAGAAGGTCTGGACAACCCCTCCTCCCGGTTTACGTCTAAATTAAACAGTTCCTTGAAACTATTTGTCAACCTAGCTCTCGAATACCAAAATCTCTGCGAAATTCTCCATGAAATTTAATGCGGCTATCGAGGGTGAGTCATGCTTGGGTACGGCCCCGACTAACTTAATGGCAGCTTATGCTATTTGACAACAATGGTTTTTCCTCCATTTGATTCTATATAAAATAATCGATTCGAAAATGAAGCTCCACTTCACCAGCATTCGATTTTTGTACATAGATTCAGATGGAAGAAAATCAATGCTTCAAAATTTTACGAGCCACCACTGGAGGAACTATCATGATCACCTTTAATCGATTTATTTGTGATTCAATTACATATTTTTAATTGTATGTACGTTCTTTTTTTATGATTTCAGATCCAGAGACCAAAAAGCAGCGTCGAATTTGAAGTACATCGAATCTACAGCTGGTTTGCGATGTCGACGCCTGGAATGCCTTGGTCTCCGATAGTAAAACCGTGGTTTCTTAAACTCATGATGTGAGGTGTGGGGAAAAAAACGGTTTCCGAATCTTGCCCGTATCCCCTTCACCTTTCGTGAACCGGTTTCCGTTGAATTTTCGTCCCGCGAGTTGTCAACCGATGGAATTGAAATCTCTCCGTTGCATACCAATCACGGAACGGAAATAATTCAGAGGAAGCTTTAACCTCGCGTGTGTTGACCCTCCTGTGAAACATTTAATATTCTTTAAACTGGAATACACAAAAAAAAAAATTATAAAAAACTAAACGAAGAATTTAGAAATTTTTATCGCCGCGTGATTGGAAGAGTGTACAGGTGCTGAAAAAAATATTTTTTCACTGCCTTGTTAATTTTTGTGACCCCTCTATTTGTTTGATTTTTTTGGTTTTTGTTTTCTCCTGGAAGAAAGTGGAATACCAAATTGAATAATGAAAGAGCCTGAAATTTTGACCATGCAATTGAATCGAGATTCGAACTTTCCAGTGCAAAAGAGAACACATTGGTAAAATTCCTTTCCCTGCTTATTTCTCGTTCTCCCCTCTCCAACCATCCACTGGTTTTTGTTACATTTCCTTCAGTTTTCGTCGGTGATTGCGCCTGAATAAGAAGAATAAAGGGAGGAAGGGGGAAAGGGAAAAAAAAGACGTCGACGAAGAAGAAAAATACCCGAGACAAGGGACGGTTGAGGGACGCGGGGGGAGAGAGTGACGAACGTGGAAGTGAGTGACTTTCGGTGTGGTCCCGAGGTTCGGGTCTCGACACGGGTTGCCGCCGCGCGGATTCGAAATAAAATATTAAAAAACCTCGACGACAAAAAATTCAAATGAAGGAAATTGCCTCGAGCGAGTTTTGAAGGAAACTGTAGACTCGAACTCCTTCTCCGCTGTTTCCGTTTTTGCCGTTTTCCCCGCACGGTTCAAGTTCCGGTGGCTCGTTTCCGCCTTCCGCCCCGAATTCGCTTTCCGGTTCGATCCTTCGTCCGTTTCCGTTCGTCGCTCGACGCGCGATGATTTTCGAAAACCGGTCCCAACGGTGGAACCCGAGAAAACAAGATCCAGAATCTTGATCCTGTGCTGATTATATGCGATTTTAATCAATGAATTTGTATTATGATTTCACGCGAATAAAATTCGATTTCGATCAATGAATGGATCGTAATTTTACGCGAATAAAATGCGATTTTAATCAAATGTATTGATTGTAATTTTGTGCGAATAAAATGCGATTTTAAGTAATGCGTCAATCATAATTTTACGCGAATAAAATGCGATTTTAATCAATGTATTGATTATAATTTTGTGCGAATAAAATGCGATTTTAATCAATGTATTGATTATAATTTTGTACGAATAAAATGCGATTTTAATTAATGCGTCAATCATAATTTTACGCGAAAAAAAAATGCGCTTTTGATCAATAATCGAATTGATCATCATTTTACTCAATTGAAATAAAAATGACGATTTTAAAAAGTGATTTGATGATAATGCAAAATAAGTGATTTGTTGTGATTGTGTAAGTGCGGGCGTCGAATTTTTATAGTGTCGAATAATGACGTAATAAGCTCAAAACCCTTTCAATCAAATTGACAATGATTACGGCGTTTGTTACCATTTTGTTGACTCTGCTCAATGCCTCAGGTAATGTCCTTTTCCAGTTACTATTACGATGTGCCTCTAGTCATACCGTCCCCTTCCCCCGCCCTATTCCCACTCAAAACTCTTAATTAGTCTAGTCACAGTAGAGTTTTTGTTTTTTTGTAGATTTTAAAAATGTCGACACATTTATTTCGAACCCTAATCTTCTATAGCCTTTGTTTTGTGGACGCGTAGGACCTTTTTAAGTGTAAAACAAGTTTTACTGGCCCTACAACATCTTTTGAACTCGGGCCGATACAATTTCATTCAGAAGTTGTAATGAAACTTGAATAGTGCAAAAAGTGAATAGTGAATAGTGAAAACTTTGAATCAAACGATGACGTTTTGCGTATTATTAATGACATTTTTTAATTCACCGATGATTCCACCGGTTGAGAAAAGATTACATAGTTCAGTTCAGTGTATGCCTGTAATGCACGAAAATGCTGACGTCCATAATCTTTCCTCAACCGCGGTGTAGTCTTCGATGACTTTAAAAAAACTTGTGGATATTTTATTTAACTAACCGAGTTTCCACCGATTGAGAAAATATTAAATATCAGAGTATTTTCGTGCATTTCAGTCATACATTAAATTGAACTGTGTAATTTTTTTTCGCCCGGTGGAATCATCGGTGAATTGAAAACTGCGATTAATTATACGCAAAATGGTAGTTCTGGCAGGGATGAATAGGAGGACTTACTATAACGTTGTTGGAAAATCGTGCGAATTTTGCAAATATTTTATTTCGAGGAAGGATTTTTTTTTCTTTCCTGTAAAAAGTGTACATGGGTTCAAACATACAGGATGAACCTAAACATAATCAATAATTTTTTATTATTATTATTTTTTGTAATCTGCGAAATGTTGTGCCTTTTGTCCTATACCTCGATAAAGAGCCATTCTTTCTTCGGTTGACTTAATTCGATTGCATCCGGTTACATTAATCGGAAATTTGGTTACCGTAATGAAAATGGGTCTGTAGCAAACTTTTGCTACATCATTATGGGTAGCTTCTTATGTAAAATGATTTGAAAATAACCTAGAGAGCATTAGTATGAGTTCCAAAATCCACTAACACTCTCAATAAATGGGTTTAACAAAATTCGAATATGCCAGTCGAATAAACGGGTTACGATGGGTGAGTCCCATCTAATCGCAACTTTCTATGCTGAGAAAAGTGATTCGCGGTAGAGAGGCTGCAACTGGATGGGAATCCCCGATTGCAACCCGTTTCATCTACTCATCTACAGCCAATGATGGGCAAAAATCATTTTTTAAATAACCATGAATAATGGGGCTGTTGCACACTTTTGCTGTAACTTGTAAGCGATTATAGTAGTCGTTCTGGTATAAAAACCTCAAAAAGTAACGATGGCAGCACTGAAAACTTCCGAAATCCACTCCTAAACTCAATAAAAGCTTTTATTTGCGGTAGCGTAATGGTGGCATATATAGGACATATAGTAATAATGGGAAATTCCTATCTTAATTTCGTCACTCTCTGTATGCTGAAAAGGATGATTCACAGAGTTATTTGTCATCAGAGTAGTGATCCACATCCGATGAATGGTACTGTGACATCTACTGACACCGGTTTCAAATGTAAGTCGTCTCTCATTCGTCACTTTTTGATGGAGTACAGTCTTGTTAGATGGAATCTCTCATATCACTGCCCTAAGTTACCATTACGCTCGCGCAAATAAAAGCGTTTATTGAGTTTAGGAGTAGATTTTGGAAGTTTCTAGAACTGCCATCGTTATTTTTGGAGATTTTTACACCAGAATCGACTATTACATTACTTATAGCAAAAGTATGCAACAGCCCCATTAACTAAAATTATTCGTATTATGGTCATGTTATTCCTATTTATAAATCAAAGTCTTAACACTACCGCAACATATTCATTGGTCATAAGATGAATGACTGGCAGTGTTAAAACTTTGATTCACTAATAAGAATAACGTGAGAATAACATGAATAATTTTAGTTAATTATTTGTGGTTATTCAAAAAATGATTTTTGCCCATCACTGTCTACAGCCAACTTAGACTAATTAAACGTATTTTTAAGCTTGTGAGAGGATTTTGAGACTTTCCAATGCTTTCAATGTTATTTTCACGCGATTTTACATGAGTGATTGACGCTCCCCAACGCCTCAGCAAAAGTCTAAAGTCCATTTGAAAAAGAACCTAGATGGTGGAAAAGATATAGTTCATTTAATCGTTTATGCTATTAAATCAACTAAATCGAGCGCCTTCAATTAATGACGTGGGCAAAAATAAGTACCGTGGCGTTTAGAAATTGTCAACAATCTATCAAGTTGGCAATGGAAATGTTGAAAACGGGAATTGCTTTTATAGTGACATTTATCGTTCTTCCCCCGGGACACAACAAACCTTGAATAGAGGCGCTACACAAAGTTGAAAGTCCTATTCAAAAGTAAAGCATGCACAGTGGCGAATCGAGCAATTAGGCAACGCTGTAATGTGTCCATTCAAACCCATGAACAATATTGAACTATTGGGTGTTCAGTGAGCATCTCGAATTCAATATTTTACTTGTGTTTAAATAGACACATTAAAACGTTGCCTATTTCATTTTAAAAATCCAATTTTCCATTACATGATGATATTTTCAAATAATTCTTCATTTTTTCTGCAAAAAATTTAATGAATGAACACAGATCAGTTCATACTCTCCAATTTAAATCAATGTGTAAATAAACAGAAGGCAATACGCGCGTATGACACAACCCAGAATAAATAAAACAAACATTCAACCGAGTCATGAAAAACTTTAACCAGACCATTACATTTTTTTTTTCAGCGTGATCTCATTATAATATTCTCAAATCCTTTTACAAGCAACTTTCGTGAACAAATACTCTTGAAAATATTCGTAATAACCGTGAATCGTGATAGTGTGCAGGACATTCGAAATCGACAAATTATAGGAAATAAGTGCTGTTTCAAAGTATACACGGAAGCTATTCATAAAGTATTCACATCAACCTTAAGATTATATTTTCAGTTTTATCCTATGTTCAACGCAAATGAAAATTCTCTCGGCCAGTCGCGTTTCTAGTTTTATTGTTAGCACTGGCGCAATCAGGATAGCTCCCATCTCTCTCATTTCCCATTTGAATGTATAAGTAGGAAAAGGACAGAAAGAGGGGGTTTTATCTCCTTGTCCATCCTTGTCTAACATTACGTTTCTTAATGGAGAAAAAGAGAGAGATGAAGAAACTCTTGTTGCGCTACTGATTGTCATGCTATTCGCTCCCGATAACCCGTCAATGAAAAACGGACGGAGAAAACAAGGAAAGCGCGTCCCTAACGGCACATTTCGAGGTTGAAACCGGATTCAATTCGGTTTGGCAAACCAGTCAACCGATTTCAATCCAGTTTTGCAATCCGGTTTCAAACCAGATTAACACAAGCTGGATTTAAGCCGGATTATAGACAGTTTGAAATGGCTTACATGTCCGGAAAAAAAATTGACTAACTAGATTTGACTAGGATTCTAGCTATCTTCGCCACGCATCATAGACCCCTATTCAAACTGGTTCAGAAACGTTTTTCAACTTGTTTCAAAAATGGGGTTCAATCAGGGTTATTCCCAATTTTAAACCACCGATTCCGAACCGGATTCAAACGAGATTATCAAAGCAGGGTTGAATGCGAATTATAGATAGTTTGAAATGGCTTACATGTCCGCACTAAAAACAGAACAGTCGGATTTAACCCGAAATCAAACCGATTTTGAAGAGGATTTTATACCCTACTTTCAGCTGATTTAAAGATGTTTTCAAACTTGTTTCATCAGTTGGGTTCAACATGGGTATATTTCGGATCAAGAACTAAGCTTCGTCCCCATCCGGTTTTATAACTGGTTACTCAAGCCGGATTGAATGCAAAGTGCAGCTAAGCGACTTGAATAATTCACAAGACCGTATCTGAACTTGAATAACCAGATTGAATCCAGATGGCAGCCAAGTTCTTTATGAACTGTACTAGACCCAACTTCAAACTGATAGAAAGTTACAGACTCAACCTTGAGTTAAGGCTTAGGTTAGACTCGCTAAACCAATTTTCAGGCACTCTACGTGGGCCTAGGGTGAATTCATTACCAAAAAGTATTGATGGAGATGTCCCAACAGTACCAAGTTTCAGTGGAGAGGTCGTTCGCAGCTCGGGCCCAAGTAAACGCGAGTAACGTTTCGCAAAAATATGGTGGAGCACTCTCTCGGCGGAAGCCGCGAACTAAGTTAACTCCGCTTCCCTATCCGGTTTCAAGCCAGGTTATTCAATCTAGATTGAATGCGAATTGTAGACGATTTGAAATGGCTTACATGTCCGCACCAAAAATTGGATAGCTAGATTTCACCTTGATTCAAACTGATTTCATGGAGGGTTATAAACCCTACTTCAAACTAATTTAAAACTATATTCAAACTTGTTTTATTAATTGGGTTTAACACGGGTTTAAACGGATCAAGAACTCTACTTTCAAATCCGGTTTCAAAACAGTTATTTGAACCGGATTGAATGCGAATTGTAGATGGCTTGAAATGGCTTACATGTCCGCAAAAAAAATTGACGAACGTGATCCGACCCAAACTCAAACCGTCTTTACAGCGGGTTGAATCCGACTTGAATTCGGTTCACAAGGCTGGCATGAAGTTGGATCGGATTCCATTTCTATTAGGATGTAGTATGCGGAATTTGTCTTATATGGAGCTTTTGAACCTGACGTCTATCCGATTGATTAGCTAGG